>NCSK02000176.1:0-70235 GCA_002276475.2 Chlorociboria aeruginascens | reverse complement strand
AAAAAAGATAAAAAGGTAATATACAGCCAATACTTATATCAAAATCCAGCCAGCAACCCCTATCTACCACCAATCACCCTGATCATGCATAGCAGCCGCCACTTTTACAAAACCCGCAATATTGCTCCCTGCCACCAAACTAGGTAACTCGCCCGCCTTCGCACTAACATATTTCTCCGCCGTCTCCAGGCCATTCCAGAATGCCGTCTCCATTATCCTCCTGAGCTTCTCATCCACCTCCTCAGAAGTCCATGCCATACGCTGGGAATTCTGCGCCATTTCCAGCCCCGACACCGCGACTCCCCCGGCATTTGCGGCCTTTCCTGGCGCGTACCAAATCGCCTCTCCTTGCTTCTCTTTGCGCTGCGCTTCGAACACATCGATGGCGTCTTGCGTGCAGCCCATGTTGGACCCCTCGGCGATGAAGCGTGCGCCGCTGGATATCAACGCGAGGGCTTCTTCTTTGCTGACCTCGTTTTGCGTGGCGCATGGTAAGGCGATGTCGACTCGGACGTGGGTCCAGGGACGCGCGCCGTGGATGTATGTGTATTTCCCCTGGTGGTCGAAATCAGTCAGTGCCAGGCGCTTGACTTTCAATGCCGCGATCTTGTGTACTTCTTCGGGGGTGAAGGAGCTGTCGTCGGTGGAGATGAGGGAGCCTTTGGAATCGGAGAGGGAGACCACTGTTGCTCCGAGTTCGATGGCTTTGATGGCGGCATACTGAGCGACATTTCCCGATCCGGAGATGGCTACACGTTTTCCTTTGAAGGAACCTTGGCCTGCGAATTTAATCATGTGGCCGACGTACTATTTCCATGAGCAAGCATCCCCATGATCATTGAAAGGAACATGCACATACGTAAACGAGTCCAAACCCCGTAGCTTCAGGCCGAATCAAAGAACCACCCCAGCTTCCCCCCTTTCCCGTAAGCACTCCTTCCCATTTGTTCCTCTCGGCCCGGTACGCACCAAACAGCCATCCAATCTCTCGTGGTGAAACTCCAATGTCTCCAGCTGGAACATCGGTATCGGCTCCAATGTGCTTGCTGAGTTCGCGCATGAAGGCCACGCAGAATTTGCGGATCTCGTTGTCGGACTTGCCTTTCGGGTCGAAATCGGCGCCTCCTTTCCCACCTCCGATGTTCACTGTAGAGAATCATGATCAGCGTCCATTGATGGTTGTAAGATACACTGTGCAATGATTCGTGGGGGGTGTTTCATGGGGGCTTGCCCTCATAAGAAAACCCCAATTATCTTCACTTTGGCCCCTCCCTCCACAGTACCATAAGAGTTCGGGCGAGCTTACAGCCAGTCAAAGCATTCTTAAAGATCTGTTCAAAGCCCAGGAATTTCAAGATGGACAGGTTGACCGTGGGATGGAATCTCAAACCACCCTTGTACGGACCGAGAGCCGAGTTGAATTGCACACGATAACCACGATTGACCTGAGGTTGGCCTTTATCATCTTCCCAGACGACCCGGAATTGGATGATGCGTTCGGGGATGGAAACGATCTTCAGGGCGGTCTTGTATTCGGGGTTTTGGTCGAAGAGGGAGGAGTTTTCGAGGGTAGAGACAAGTTCTATGGGTCGTCAGACGTGATGTGATGTGATGTGATGTGGTGGCGGTGAGGGAGAGGGGAACATACCTTTGTAGGCTTGCTCGAACTCGGGCTCAGAGGGGAGGTTGGACATGATTGTGAATTGTCAATAGGCTGGGGTGGGGGATGGGGTATCAAGAAGCCCGTGCAAGCAAATTGGCAGATGTATGTATGTATGTATGTATGTATGCAAGAACCAGATACCGGCTGAGGTGAAAGGTTTGTTGTTGTTGTTGTTGAGATGTTCGGAGAAGCTGGTATTTATGTCTGGGGAAGAGGGGTGCTCCAAGGCTGTCACTCCCCTCGTGAACGGGTGTGAGGAACTCGGATGATCTGAAAAAAAGGAAAGAAAAGAAGAAAAAAATAGCCAGCTACGAGCATTCGTTGTGAAGGGTGGCTGGCTGGCTTTGTCCGGCTGCGGTGTTGTCTCTTGAACCTCTGTGTCCACACAATTGCCAATTGTCCGTCGCGGATCCATGACGTGCCCCTATCGCCGCCATCGGCAGCCCGGCAGAACGGGGGGCCCGAGTCGATCCACGGTCTGGGGCTTTGCCGCGGTACGAGTGTCTTATCGATAAGCGCTTCGCCGGCTTATCGGGCTGCGCTCATTGGATGAAGATAGCAACTGCGGCTGAGGTCCTAGAACGGCTCCCACAACGTTACCCAGACGGTGGGTGGGAAGGCATATGTGAGGAAAAAGACAGGGAAGAGCGTGACGTCGGATCGCGGGGACGATGAAAACTCTGCACGGCGATGGGCACGGCGACACACCACCCGTCCGGTGCGTGGCGTGGGGTCAGCTCAATCCCCAAGAAGGGCCACCGAGGAACGCATCAACATCTCAGATGCATTGTCACACGAGCCGAAGAAAACCTGTAGCAAGGCTGCATGCATGGCCGCGGTCGGAGGGAACAAACGGCGGACGTCCTCCTGACGCGGCTTCAGCCTTGTAGACCGAGAACCCCCTTTTCTTAGCGAGCCCCTTTCCCGTACTCTTCCTTGCGAACCCGTACAAGTAAAGATATATATATACGCTTTTAGAACCCTCTAAAAACAGCTTTAAATCTAAAACTTTGGCTGATCAAAGCAAGGCTTCCTATGAAGACTGCGCTTTTAATTATAATAATTCAAAAAATCAAAATATCAAAACCAAAATCAAAATCAAAACTTTTCTAATTTTGAAAATAAATATTTAAAAATTTTAATAATAAAGCTATTTATTTATTAAGGAAAATATTGTTTATTTTGGCTAATTTGATTTATTTTTTTTTGTTACTCTTTTATTACATGTTGCTTTTTTGTAAAATGTTTTGAGATTAGAAAAAGCAATGATTATATATTATTTTAAATAAATATAAAGAATAATAATATTTGACGGATTGGGGTTAAAAATAATTAATGGATCTAGTATTTTTGACTCCATTTTGGATCTGTCTATTTTGTTGATGTATTTAACATCGATATTTCCCAATTTTTGCTAGTCATCCTAAAGACTTAATCATCTCAATCATTCTTCCAAAACGACCACCGCTCAAAACTGATTCCGTTATTCCATACCCACCGGGCACTCAGCCAGCCCTCTTTGGCAACGACCCTCACTCATGTCAAGAATCTCACTTTCTCCAATCGTCAAATCAAGTTTGATGATTAGACGGCCCTATCATTGGTCTTAATTCAGGACTCATCGCAAATGGTGCAGTCGGACTCGCAGTCGAACTAACGACACTCCCTCCCCCCCTCTGGTCCCCTTCCCCTCCCATACCCAAGCCTGAACCTTGATTGGCATCCGCCTGCCACTCCGTCACAAAATCGATGGGTCGCGATAACTCTTCCAAGTAAAGCTTATCCCAAGTCTTTCGAAATCTGGTCGCCTCATCCTCATCCGAGAACTCGATCTTGAGGTAGCGCATAGCTTTCGCTCGGCTCTCCAGCGTTTCTAACTTGGAACTCGACGACGGAAGAAACCCAGTGGTTTGACTCATACTCGTGTCCAAGGTGGAACTGGATACAGACATTTGTGATCCCGCCGTCATGATGGATGAAGCACTTGATGCGATGCCGGTCTGTGCACGACTAAAAACCCCTGGAACCGCGGTGCTTACCGTACTTACAGACGTCCCGGTCCTCTCGGTCCTCTCGGTTGGCGACCGACTGAATGCTTTCGCGAAAGTGCTTGACCTTTTCGGCTCAACGGTGCCTTGGAAATGCAAGGTGACCTCAATATCTCTCTTGTCTTTGCCCTTCTCTTTCATCTGCGGCTCAAACATCGAGATGGGAAATTCAACATGGCGTGATTTCGGACTTGCGCTGGCGTAATACGACAGCGAGAAATCCTGCGTGACATGATCCCGCCAGAGCTTCAGATGCTGATCGGTTGCGTCTTTGCTCCGGGACAAGGCGGAACAGATCTGCCGGATCTCGAATGTCCCCTCCAAGTTTTTACCCCGAACCTCGGACTGGAAGTCGAGAAAATCCTTCTCTCTGGTGAAGATGTAGGTTGGCACGGCCGTCAGAGGAGCCACTCCTTTGAACGAGACCGAGTGACAGTCGGGCGTGGTACCTATGAAATCGACCTGAAAAGGGAGGTGGTCGTTCTCCCACCGACTATGCCAGGTGTAGGGGTAGATGCAGCGGTTGGTCTCGGTCCGTGAATATTTGACTGTGATCTTTGAGACGGGCGTGACAGACATGGAGGGAGGGTGGAAGGGCTTACTTTTGTGCGATAACCGCGGGTTCCCATCTTGGTCGATGATTACCAATTCTCGGCCCCCTTCGAAATCTCGGCCGGTAGGTTTTCGTTTGAGATCGACCTTTTTCGTCCCGAAGTAACTGTGAAGTTAGTTACGGACCCGACGAACGTATGATATGAGGATGAGCCTACACTTCGGCGACACGATATGGTAGCGGTGATTGGGGCAATATCAAGCCTGGGAGGGTAACGCTCGTCCGTGGAGTTCGGAGCGCACTTGGCGAGGGCGTCCTCTGGGCGGACAGGTATGATTGTCCGCTGTCGACGGATGATTGCGAGGACCGAGTAAATTGGCGGGTCGGCAGGGCGGGGGTCATCAACGGCGGGGGCATCGACGACAACTCCCCGTTCGTTGGACTATTCCGCCATGATCCGGGTCTCGAGGGGGAGGCGAGAAAGGCGTCCTGGGGCATGAGGAGGGGACTGCCCAGAAATGGAGGGGTGGACGGGGGGGAAACGGACGACAGCGCATCTCCGGGCGCCGGGACGGGCGCTGGGATGGGAATCGGGATGGTTGGACTCTCCTTTCCCAGGAGCGGGTTGTTCTCCTTCCTAGAGGAGGTTAGATCAGATCGGGGGGGGAGGGAGGGACTCTCCGGGAACGTCGACACCCTTACAGGAACAAGTTGACGGAGAAGTGTAATATATTGCTCTCATGTTTGCTGATGCGACTGCGCAGACGCGCCACCTCGTTCTGGTCCAAGGCATACTGCGCGGTCTTGAAGACGTTCACGACCGACTGCCGGCGCTGTTTGTCGAGCACCGTCTTGTACGTGTCGAGGAAGTGATAGCACTCGTCGAGGGTTCGCTGGACACTCTCGAAGCCGGAGTAGGTGGCACGCCCCTCGACGATCTCCCGGTGCTCCTCCAGATTGCGGCGGAACTGATCGATATCCTCGGCGAGCTCGCGCACTTGTGAGGCCGAGTTCTTATACTTGTCGAAAAAAGCATCATACACATGCTTCGCTTGCACCAGGGCTTGGATCAGCTCCGTGATTGAAAAGCCTAGACCAGCCATGCCCAGGCGACATCTTCCAGATGCACGGGGGCTAGATGTTCACGAGATGCCGCGGGCACGCGACCGTACCATGTCGTCGCGAGCGAGGGGCAGGTAACAATGGAGCGGATGATGGGATGTTGTCCTCGAAAGCTTTTGTTTTCGGGGGGTGGGGGGATGAGAAGTACAGGATGAGAAGGGAGAAGTACAGGACGGGGCAAGCGCGGCAGCCTGGGCCAACGGGGATGCAGGTCACGGGAGCACCGTGGCGTAGTCGTCCTCTTCTCAGGGTCCAGCCACACTAGTCAGACATGCGTGCCAGGGAGAGGGGGAGGGGACGGCCAACACCAGCTGAAATCCTCACAGAACGCAAGGACGGCGAGCGAGAATGGAAGGGAGAGGGAAGGGAGAGGGAAGGGAGAGGGAAGGGAGAGAGATGGAAAGGGGTCAGAGTGGTGGCGTGGCGGAGGGCTGTGGCGCGCGGGGCTAACCCGAAGGACGACGGCGCCTGCAGCGATGCGGCTCTCGACTATCGAAAACGTGCCCCGTTTGTATGGTTGGCGGGCGACTTGCGTGCATTAGGAAAAGGGGATGAGGGATGGGTGCACAGCTGAGACTCGTACACCAGGCGTTGACACAATCCGTGACGGATTCCCCAATCAAGCGGAATGCCAAGGTTTGAAAGAGAGCAACCGTTATTTGCGGATATTGTGAAAGCTAGAAAATGATATGAATAAAAATCAAAATCATGAAACATGAAAATAAATAAATCAAAATAAAATAAAACCTCGAGTCCTGGAATTTTCGCTTGATGAGGTAACCCGCCGAGTTCTGTCAAGGCGGTCGGATCCGAGCGTCGCGGCGCCGGAGCCGCGTCCGTCATCCCCGGCGTTCATTATGCATTACTCGTATCCCGTTGCACAATTAGAATTAGATCCTCTGGTGCCAACGCCCCGTCGCCCCGTCGCCCATGATGGATGATTATTGATTAATTATTGATTGATGTATTCGGATTTATTCTTAGAGACATGAGACGGCTCCTCAGCCGCGTCACGACAACGGCCAGTACTTCAGCTCGTGATGCGTCGCTGTCGCAGTCGCAGTCGCAGCTTCTTCCTCTTGCGCGAGAGAGGCCAACGTCGCCATGATGAGCTTCCGATCATTCTTCCCCAGGCTGTGGATCAACCCGTCGGACGTCGGCCGACACCATGAGGTACGTTGTGTGAAGGAGACTTCTGATGATGATGATGATGATGATGATGATGCTGCTTGTTTACTCCCCTCCTTCCTGATGGCGATGGCCTGGGGAGCCCCTTCCCCCCTTCCCCCCCACCCAGACCTGATCAGCTGACCTCCTCTCCTCGTCTCTCCTCTCCAGACCAACAACAACCGCCGCCAGCAGATCTGCGGCGATCTGGATGCCAACGGCTTCGACTGGCAGGTGTGGGCCGTCGCCGGCTCGGGCTTCTTCACCGATTCCTACAACCTCTTCGCCACCAACGTGATCCTCCCGTCGCTGCTCTTCGTGTACTGGGACGAACACTCGCTCGACGAGAGCACGCCCAACCCCCAGTGGGACCCCCAATCCCACAACCAGACCAAGATCAACATCATCACCCTGTGCGGCTCCCTCGTCGGCCAGTTGATCTTCGGCTTCCTCGCCGATCGGTATGGGCGGCGGAAGCTGTACGGCCTGGAGCTGGTGGTGGTGATCTTTGGCACCCTCGGTCTGGTCCAGTGCTCGGCCGGCTTCGATGGCTCCATGACCATCCTGAGTTGGATCATGTTCTGGCGCTTCTTCGTGGGCCTGGGCATCGGGGCGGAATACCCATTGAGCGCGGTGATTACCGTGGAGTACGTGCTGCTCGGAGGGGGACCGGTGACCTGAGATGGCTTGATGCTGACCGGCGACAGGTTTGCCCCGCGACGATCCCGAGCGAGAATGATGGCGGCCGTCTTCCTCATGCAACCGCTGGCACAACTCCTCGCCTCGGTCGTGGGTCTCGCCGTCCTGCTCACCGTCGGTCGGAGACTCCCCGCCCTGACGACCCCGGAACAGCAGCTCGAAGCCAGATACTATGTCGACAAGATTTGGCGATACGTGGTGGGCGTGGGTGCCATTCCCGCCTTGGTCGCCATTGGGTTCCGATTGACCATCCCGGAATCCCCTCGATACACGCTCGACGTTGACAATGATGGAGCCCGGGCCTTGCGAGACACTCAGATCTACCTCAACATCCCCCGGACCTCGATCGTGAGCGCTCGTGGGGTGGGGGATCATGGGAATGGCGCTGCCGCAGGGGAAGCCGGGCTCCAACCAATGCCACGGGCCGCGTTGGATCCAGAGGCGGTCCACGAGGAAGAAGACGACGATAGTATGGAGATACAAGATCTGAGCCCGGCAGCGGAACCCACCGAGCAGGAAAAGGAAGAGGAGGAACCCCTCCCGGACCCCTTTGCCCCCTCGGAGCTGTATCACTTCTTTTGGGAGGAGGGGAACATCAGATACCTGCTGGGGACGTCGATAACATGGTTTCTCCTCGACTTTGCGTTCTATGGTCTCGGGATCAACAACCCTCGAGTCATTGCTCAGATCTGGTCAGCAAATCATATCTCGGGCGCCGAGGTGGCCAACACTCCGGTCTGGAGCAATCCAGCCGACTCGGATCTTTCAATCTATGAGGTTCTGAAACAAGACGGCATTCGATCCATCATCACGGTGTCGGTGGGGTCGATGCTGGGCAGCATCATCCTCATCAAAGCCATCAACTACCTTCCGCGGAAAGCATGGTTGGTATGGTCATTTGTTGGCATGGCTGCTCTCTTCGCCGTCATCGGAGGAGCATACTTCCGAGCTGCCAACACGAATCTTTATGCTTTGACCATCACACTTTATGTCCTTTGCCAACTTCTCTTCAATCTGGGTAGGATGACTCCCACCCACCCCCTCTCCCATTGAGCCCATGACTGATGACACAGGACCCAATACGTTGACATTTATCATTCCAGCCGAGATCTTCCCAACAAGATATCGAGGCACTTGTCACGGGATCTCCGCCGCTGCCGGCAAATTGGGGAGTGTAGTTGTCCAAGCATTTCTCCCATCGACTCACATTGACACGGACAATCACTCGCTCTCCTGGATCTTGATTGGATTTGCATTCGCAATGGCTTTAGGAGCTGTGGTTGCCTGGGCCTGGATTCCGGAGGTGCAGAATGTTCGAGGGAGCGACACAGAGCGTAGGAGGGGGAGAAACTCAAGAAGCCATCGTTATGAGGTACCAAACAAGAGTTTGGAAGAACTTGCGTCTGGTATGAAAGGCGTCAAAGATGAGGCTGTGATGGTAGGGTTTCGACATCGAAGCGGTTTGTTAGGAACTCGGATGAGACGTCGGGGATGATCCATATGTATTGATATTTAGAGACTTAATGTTAATTTACCTCTTTGAGACAGCTGAATCTGTAGGAGCATGAATTGTTCAAGCTTAAGCACAGGAAGAGCTTCGTAGCGAGTAGGGGAAGACAGTGAATGCAGTATGTTTTCCTCGAAATTTACATATAGTATTTACTTGTGAGAACTCAGGACTAATTCCACTACCAATTATTCTTGTGGAGTTGCACCGTATTAATGTTATTAACATCTTAAAGCCCTGCAAACCCGAAAAGTACTTAATTTTGAGAAAAGTACGGCTGATAATCGGCTCTCGTAAATAAACTCAACTACCTCCTCCTATCACTATATCATCAAAATCCAATCAAAATGTCCCATCCACGAAACTCGATCAAAACCCCATTCATAATCACCCCTCCACTAATCAACTCAGCCTCCCCCTGGGCAACCACCACAGATGACCTCCTCACCCTCTACAACTGCCCCTCCACCGGCGCCGTCACCATCCGCACTTCGCTGCTGACGCCTTTCCATCACGACCCCTCGATTCATCAATATACGTTCTTCTCGCCCTCCGCCGGCTACCCCACTACCAAACCCGGTCGCGATGGCCATACCTTTGCTCATCCTGGAGAGACGAGTAGTCTGAATACGCTGGGCTATAGTCCCATCCCCTTGGATTCATATCTCGCGACCTTAAAACTCCACTTTGAAGCCGGGACCTTCAAACCCAGACATCCATCAAAACCTTTCCTCGTCTCTGTTACAGGCACCAGCCACGAAGTCTCGCAGTGTTATGAAAAGATCTCACATCTGAACGATACCGGCATCCCCGGTCTGAAACTCATGATGGAAATCAACCTCTCCTGTCCCAATATTCCTGATAAGCCACCGCCCGCCTACGACGAGGACTCCTTGAAGCAATATATCCTCGCAATCCACGACGCCAAAGCACAGCACGCCTTTGTTCACGTGGGCATTAAAACCCCGCCATACACCCACCAAGGCCAATTCCACACGCTTATCCAGGCCATCGAATACGGCGAGACTCTCGCCGAGCATCGCGTCCCCGCGATAGGGAACCCCATCGATTTCATCGTCGCGACCAATACTCTAGGTTCCTGTCTCGTCCTGGACGCCGACAACCATTCCCCGTCGTTGGACTCCGCCACGGGCTTAGGAGTCGGTGGCATGGCGGGCTCAGCCCTCCACCCCCTCGCGCTCGGCAACGTCAAATCTATTCGCACCGCGCTAGATTCGTCGGTCCATCCCGGAGTGCAGGCCATCGCTCTTGTCGGCGTGGGTGGGGTTGGTGACGCGGATGGGTTCCGAAGAATGAGGAGCGTGGGCGCAGCAGTGGTGGGTGTCGGGACGGCGTTTGGAAGGGAGGGAGTTGAAGTTTTTGCTCGAATCCGTGAGGGGCTCTTGGAAAAAGATGGTTTTCTATGAGCTACGGACGGGAAGGGGTGGAAAATGCAGCTCGTCTTGCAATTGGCACTTCTGTGATATAGAAGTGAAGCCTTATAAAGAGAGCTGAGCATTAATTACCCGTAAAGATACAGAGGTAGCTATATAAAATCAATTTACTTAAGGAGACTGAAGGTTGAAAGGTTTGGTCCTGGATAGCCTCGCATTCACGTTCTAACGATATATTTCTTTCCCTTTTATGAATCCTCTGAAATGGAAAATGTAATATCGAGCCTAGATCTTGCAATTACGTACTCCTGTACCTCCCGGTTGGCAGGATAGACGACGTCTTGTACAAAGACATATTGTTCTGCCATGTTAAGGGTTGGTGGGCAGCGTGTACAGTACGTAGGTGGGTGGACATAGAGGGCACGCAGTATGTATGGTGGTGCCAATATAATCTCTCGAGTCAAAAGAATAGGTCTAGTGTTACATGCAATCTTGTTGCACATGCTGTTTATTAATGAATTATTAATCCTTAGGCGTTGATTTATAAATTATTTGTTTATATTAATTAGTATTTTAAAAATATATATATATATATTTTGCGTAGCTAATAAATTATTAATTAATTTAGATATTTTATCGAAATTTAAATAGCTACAATAAAAAAATCATAAAAAACCTATTTTTAAATATATTATATAGGAAACTTTTTATTTCTTTTAAAGAGCAGATTGTACTTTGGCCACTTTAAATCTTTAATATAAAGCTTTTGTATTTCATTTATTACTCTACCATATTACTTAACATTTAGATATAATACGATACTTTCACTTATCCTTTTTTTTTTCTTTTTCCTTCTCTTGTTTATACAACTTATATATTCTTCCAGGTAGTTGTTCAAGAGCGTCTTCCTATTTGCCACAGCTTTTTTAGCATGTTTATTCGAATTCTCATAGGTTAACAATATTATCAATAGGCTCTCTTGAAAGCGAATCTCCAAGTGTTTAATGTTCTATCCTGAACAGTTGAAGCGGCACCTACCATCTGTGCACGAGACAAGGGCATCATTATATTCTCAAGCTGTTTGATATAGAACCTACTTGGTGAATGATACAGAAAAGAAAGCTCGATGAGTCAATTGATATTTCTATCTAACAATAGATGTCCCACATTATGTGACAGGTAGCCGTGATAGATGAATTGGGCCAATAATAAATGGAAAATCTGAGCAGTGTTTGAGATTAGGCTGCTTCTTGCTTCTTCCCATAACCACAGCAACGACTACTTCCGATAGAAATGCTTAGTCTCTGCATTGTTTTTCCCATCAACACAAACAGCAGTGAAATGGTTCTTCTCGTCCGCATCGCTCGAATGCTCGGTCTCACTGCGAACTACTTAACACAGGTTAGGGCCGTGGAGGAATCAATAACATACCGTCCGATAATATCAACAGTATCTTCAGGGATATTGAACTCTGTTTTTCTAATAGCCTCTTCGAGCGGGTCGGCGATTTTTTGAGCAACTTCTGTGGGTCTCTCCCACTCTATTGTCTTCGTGGCAGCATACAGATTTATGGATTTCCCATTGACGTTAATGGTTCTGAGAAAGATCTTATCGATAATCTTGCGAACGACAGACATAATGCCAGAGAAAGGGTATTGAGGGAGGTCAGGAAAATAATCAAGCTGGATTTTCCAAACAAAGATCGTCTAACGGCTATCAGTACAGTGTATGAAGCAATGAAATGGAATAATAGTGGGAATTTATTGCCCATCGATGGTTCTACTGCGCCTTTATAGATACATCATTCGGTAACTATTTCATTGCGCTATCTTGGTTTGCGGTGGCATTACCACAGAAACGATTTGCTGCCGTCAAGCTCGGCTTGCGCGGCTAATGAGTATTTCTTAAGAGCGAATCGTTTTGCCCAAATAAAAAAGATTGAAAACATGCAGAGTCCCAGCCCGAGCGGTTAAAGAGCCTAACTTCCAGAAATGATGATGAGACAAGCAATGTCTGGTGAGCTTGACTGTTCAGCTGGGCTAGGTGTACCAATCATGTGACTGTTGTTCCCGCGCGGTTGCAACGCCTATTCCTGGTCAACACCTTCTCGAAAAGTTGCATCAGACGCATTGCAAGCTGCATAGCATATAGCTTTTTGATACTGTATCTGAACATTAGGACCAGACCTTGATTCACTTAATTATGTAGTCGAGGTGGATTAGTTTTATGTGCTTAATCGTTCTTCCAAGTTTCCTGGGTGTTACTTGTTATATAATATACTCTAAGTGTGCTGACAAATACGCCGCCGAAGATCACCAGGATTATTTGCGACGGCGGCTACACCTTGTCGTGTGACTTCCAACATCATCTGAATATATGCTGATAAGTCGCTACCATCTATCGAAAGTTGCCCTGCTTGACATCTGTACGGTCGATAATTCTCATAATCAGGATGAATGCGTTTTATGCAGCCGGACAGATTCTGAGAGGCAGATTAGGTTCATACACGCTCACTAAGGAAGTATACAAGACAGTATGGCTAGCTAGGTTTGAGACCTATCCTCGCTGTTGGCTATCTCCCCTATTAACTATAGCTAGGAATGACGGTGGCGAATCGGTGATTGTGAAAAGTGTCGAGCACCCACGAATCCACAATGAGCGTAATATTCTCTTGCGGTTTCAGGATAGAGCCCCATTGCGACGACTGGTGGATGAGATTCTGGAACCACGAGATCCCCCTGGCATCGTGCTCCAGCATATGGACAGCGATATCTTAGAGGCTTCACGGCAACAGACTTTTAGCAGAATCGAGATCAAATACGTTGCGAGGATTGTTCTCAAGGCGCTAGCGATATTTCACAAAGATGGCTACGTTCATACAGGTATATGTATCAACCGTATAAGATTAGCAACGCTAATGAAGTTTGTAGATATCAAGCCTAGTAATGTCCTCTGCAATTTTAGACCACTGGATACGCTGCACGGACATTCAGACCTGCGATTCTCAGATGTCCTCCTAGCAGACTTTGGTAGCTGTGTACCCGCCACGTCTGATTTTGCGAAAAACGGAGATCTCATTGGGGCTGCAATGTTCAGAAGTCCTGAGGCTAATCTTCACTTGTCGTGGGGACCAAGTACAGATATCTGGTCTTTTGGAGCCATGGTAAGTATTAATTGATCTCAATACAGGTACATCTGTGTTAACACAGTTCTCTTTCTAGTTGCTGAGCCTTTTTTTTGGCAATTACCATGTTTTCAACCCCCGAATTGACGTTGAGGATCCTAGTTATGAACGTATGGTTTTAGAGAGGATGCATATGTTCTTTGGCCCTTTCCCCTTGACCTATAAACAGCTGGCCGACACTGAAACGGTTCTTTACTTGGCGGACATAATGAAAAATAGCCCGCAAAGAAAGCCCTTTTCAATGTGGAAGGATAAGGAATTCTCTGAAGACGACAAGATCTTTTTAGCGAAGATAATGAAGCTCGATCCTCGAGATCGACCAACAGCGGAACAGTTACTTGGGGATGCTTGGCTTCAGGACATTTCTTATTCCAACGACTCGAGTTGACGATTTGGCTGGTGCAGTCTTCCTTCCTTTAGCCTTGGCCCTAGGTAGTTACTGTCAAACCCTGGGGGGGGGGGTTATCCATTGAGGCACTTTCTATCCCTTATGGCATTCCAATTTTCGACCCCTTTTTACCCCTTCGTCCCTTTTCTGTCTCTAGCGCTGATATGCTTGGTTATATTCATTTAATATGACTCATTTACCATAACTCAGGTCATTGCACCCATTTTCTTATAAATAGTCATTCTAGGACCCTTCTAAAGGGTCAGAATCAATTCAATCATTATTCTTACTTTAAGAATTACAAGTCCAACAACTGGTTACCTATTATTCTTTGCCGTTAGTAACAAAAGCCTTGCAGTAGCCGCGGCAATTGTCTACTAATGACTGTCAGCGAACTACCTGCGAGCGTGAAATGGCCTTTTTTACCCCTTTATTGCATTCCATGATATTAGTGCTTATATGCGCTATTACATCTATTTCATATAAATTGCATGCCCATTTCCTACGACTCAAGTTAATCTATTCATTTATTTATAAATATCAATTGTAGGACCCCTGAAGGGTCCGAATCAATTCAATCTCCCTTCTCATTTTAAGGACTCAAAAGTCCAACACTTATAGGCTATTCGATGCAATAGTTCTCGAGCTCCCTTCGTGGCATCCTCCGATAATCCAATAAAGAATATTTCCACAACTCGCATACATTTTACTTTTTTTTCGATATATCATATCGAAGCTGCAGTGATTTACCTTCTAGTTTATCTTTTTAATTTTGGTCAGCGTTCAATTGCGGGAGATAAAAAAAAAACGTTTCACTAAATAATACAATATAACAGCTGACATCAATCATTATAAACTAAAGATAACCGAATCTTTTTGCCATTTTTTAGGGCAGAGCTAACTGCGAAAGGATAATTCCGAATCTGCGGACGAAATCAAGAGCTGACAGATCCGCAGATAGTTGGAAGCTTATATATTCGAAAGGAAAGTAGATATTTGATAGATATTAGGATCATATTATATATAGAAAATAGCAGGTACTAATAAAAATCTGAGCACAAAGAGATATTTGGTACTTTCTTATTAAATGGCCTGAAACGAATTAAAAGGGATGAAAATAGAGCGCTAGAAATCGATAGAATACGACATAAGGGATACAGTACCCCAAGGGCCAACAAATCACAACAGTCAGATCTTTCTATAGCAAGGGGATAGGATGTTGTCGATAATATTTTTGCAATTTGATATTTAATAATTTAATTAAAAAATCTTCTAAACTACAAGTCTTAATAATTTCACCTCTATGTCACAATATCACTGTCCTTGGCGTAAGTACTTTTGCCTTTCGACCTAACTTTATAAGTGAACGCCGACCAAAGGCCAGGCAACAGCAAATCTCAACTTCTATATCTTAAAGCCGCTTACCAACACCAACTTCAAGACCAAGGCCGTCCAACGCCCCACATCACCTGATAACATCATCTCTCCTGCCCGCCCGCTTTCTCGAAGAAGGTCTCTCTTCTGTCCCCATCCCGGCCTCAGCCTTTCGAAATAAGGAGGTTATGGCCTCCAGGCTTCTGAAACAAGATCCCGGATCGAGGCGGCTCTCGCCGTAGGAATGAGAAGGATCGTAGTTAGTAAATTCAGCATAAATGTCGACAACAAGCTTGCAAAAAAAAAACTTTTCTATTTTAGAGAACAAAACTAAGACCACAAACCATGTCTATATAAGAGCTCGCAAGAGAAAGGAATTTGGGAGTTTGCACTAACTAAGTGTAAATAATAATTTATTTTAAGAATATTTAGGCAACTCGTGGCCAGGAGAACAATCTAAACTAGCCTGACCCATACACCCAGGCAACAAGATTGTATTATATTATAAAAGCCATCTGATGTTTCTTTATTCAAACATTATTAGCACAGATTTTTCCTAACAAATTATATTTTCTAACTTTAAGTTCTTTGATATGGATACTTCTGTTGAGGTAATAGGATATCATTCTTATAAAGTTGTAATCTATCTTGATTAGTGAGTCAAATTTCTACTGCCTTATTATCCCTTATTATAAACCTAACAATCTTTATCAAATGATAGCAACAAATATGATAAGTGGAAGAAGTTTTTTGATCAACCTCTTGAGATCCCGCGCAGCAGCAAACGTAACAATAGATTGGAATATTTTTTTGACGACAAAACTTGGCCAAAAATAAAAAAAAAGACTTGAATATTTATCAACGAGGATTCCCGGGTAATACTTCCTACTACTTTTTGTGTTTGGTAAAATAAAATTATTAAAGCATTGCTGATTTTATTATAGAGATTGTGTGCACTCGTGGATGTTGACGGATGTATCTCGAGATAAAAGCAACACACCTATGAGAGAATATTTCGATTTTTTAAAAGGAAAAAATTGGGATTGGCATTTAGATAATTGGAAAATTCGTGGCGAGGTTTTGAAAACGGGTTATTTAGAAGGGAAACTTTGTTGAACTGTCAAATGTACAGGTGCAACGGATTGCATGTGAATTGAGTAATGAAGAGAAGGGAGAAGAGTTCAATTATTAGTCTATCTAATGGTCAAGAGAGATGCTAGGATATGGGTTTATTTATATCCATATCTTTGCTCTGATGACTCATATCGAGTCACCCATATTTACTCAAAAGAATTCAACTTTATATTAAGCCCCATATTATACCGATATCCCACCGATATTACTTATTTAGTTTCTATTAGCTAGTCGTAGTTAATTCTTAACAAATATATTAGCGAAAATAGTTTTACTTATTAGATTTTTAAGTTTTTTCTTTTTTTAAAAAAAAAAAAAAAAATTCTATGCATAATTATATTAATTTTTAACCAAAATACATTTGTGCAGATCCTGTGACGACCCTGTGAGGCCTTCGCCCCTTGACAATTATTTCCTTTATAATTAAAGTGGCCTTGCAAGACCTTAGAAAAGCTTTGCTTTATTGCTCTCTATATAATCAGAAGTAGTTATTACAAGATTTATTTTATTGCATTAACCCACAGATCCTAGAATTATTTCCAACAAATAATTATTAAGTAACAAATATTTATTAATTAATGATTTGTCGGAATTATTGTGGCTGAAACAAAATAAAACCTTATAATATACTCTGGCAAAATTTTATAAATTAAAATGTATATTTTATTGCATGTGCAATTATGCTTTTTATTATATATATAATTTGCTTATTATTAAACAAAAGAATTTATACAAATTTTTAAACTTTGCAAAATTATAATTTGGGTAAAAAAAAAGTTATATATTTTATTTGGGCAATAAATTAAAAATATTTCCAGTTTAAAATAAATGTTTATTATAGCTAATTATCAACAATAAAAATTACAAATTATTAATAAATTAACCCATATATAATTCTTTTGTTTGGGCCATCAACCAACCAAGAATAATTTCTGGTAAGTCTTGTTGCCTAAATCTTAGTATAATTTTAATGGTCTTGCGAAGGCCGCCAAAAACAATTATAATATTTATTATTTGTTGGTTGGTTGGTTGGTTAGTCCTAAATATGAGATCTCAAACTAACTGAGATAATTTATAAATATTATAACTTGTTCACTTATAATATTATTTTCAAACAATTTATCAAATATTATTTAATAAAAGCCCAACTTTTGTTATATTTTTTTCTTATATTACATCAATTTCTAACCTTGATTTTTTTTTTTATCTTTAAACCAAATCAAATTATTAGGGATTTTTATTATTATTATGACTTATGGACATCAATCTAATAAAAAGGGAATATTTAGCCTTCTACAATCAAAAAAAAGTAGAAAAGCCCAATGCCTCATCTTCATCTCAAAATACTCCTATAAAAAAAAACAAATATTCAATCTTCATCTCAGGATTCTTTAGTTATATTAGAAAAAACTGAATCTGTATCTCAGAATTCTAATCCAAACATTCAATCTTCATCTCAAATTCCTATTATAAAATTACCCGATACTTCGATAACAAAAACGAACATCGAACCTTCATCTCACAATTCTAATCCATTTTACAATTCTAATCCATCTCACAATTCTAATCCATCTCACAATTCTAATCCAAACAATTCCAATGGCTCACAAGAAACGATATCAATTAAAGCATCTAGGGTAGATCATCAGAAATTTACAAATTTCTTCGGGAGACATTATAGTTCTAATACAGATTACAATATATATGTAGGTTAATATATCTCTTCAATTTTAATTTTAATTTTTTTGCATTTTTTTGCATTTTTCTCCGAATAATTAAGTTTAAATTACTAATATATTATAAATAGTTGAGCGATGATAGATATTACATAACACCAACTAAAGGGCGCAGACTTGATCAGGTAAATATATATTTACTTAACAAAGAAATTATATTGATATTTTTCTACTTAGGCGACTCTCTTAAAGATTTGTGGTAGGTAGGCTTCTTCAGGCACCTATTCATTCGCAGGAAGCGCCCTACTCCGGATCGAGAGGAGTCGAGTTCCTCAGGTGAAAATGAGGTCCTGCTAACGAGTAATATTGATAATGGCGCTGCTGATCTGAATTTGTTTAACCTTAAAGCGTTTTGCTACTACATTGAGCATGTTTTCCACTCGTTTTGCAATTGTATGATAGTATTCATTCATTTTCGATGGGCTTTACGCGCGGATCCGATATCTGTGCATCACACTCTTTTGTATGATCTCGAGGCATATTGAGCACGTTTTACCACCCACTTTTATGTATATATAAGTCCATAGCGTACCTTAGATCAAGAGATCAATTGGATCAATCATAGAAGTCTGACCCCTTTGCTCTGTAGATTACTTCCCTCCTCGGGACCCATTTTGCACTTAGCAATAGAAGACTATCACAGACTGCCGTATAGGCCTGAGATTCTTCGGTACTGCGTGCTACAATAGCTGCTACAGCACCCTTTTAAAGGATCGGAATGAATTCAATATCCATTCTCATCCCATATTCTAAGAATCCAACAAAAATGCTCTGCGTGATCAACACACGCCTCGTCCAATTGATTATATTAAGCCCGGTGGCCCAAGGAAAGGAGGTCGATGGATTCATTGCATTGGTGGAGAAGAGAACCGCTGAAATTGGCAAACGGCTAGCAAACAGCGGTAGAGAGACGCGAAGGGAGTGATACTAACAACACCTGAGGGGTTCGTCTCTGGCCCCGGACGAGCGATTATTTATCTGACATTGGAGAACAGGAGGCCGCAGCACGGAATGTACGAGGATATCGAGCCACTGTCCGCCTGTGCTATGCTTCCTGAACTTGTACGATGAGCATCATCGATGGCGTGGCTAGCTACTGGGGTCTAGAACCACGCACGATCTACTTCGAGGCTTTCCGCGGCATGTCCCTGCAATGGCTTCCTCAGATGGAGCAGTCCTTGCCTGCTAATGCAAGCAGATCTCGCCAAGCGATCCGACTTTTGGAACTCAGCGGAGGCCAATTCGGAATTCAATTCGTGGAGCGGCATTGTCCCCTGGAATCTGCCCTCGTCCACGAGGATGGACATACACGCCGAAGTAAATGCTTTGCTCTTGGACGCGATGTGATACTGAGTATCACCGTCAGCTCCCGTCTTCGACGCAACATCGCGGTGGCCGTAATGAGCTTGGTGAACAACGTTTCCCCAGGGCAATATGCAATACACCAATCGAAAGCCCTGCATCTCCCGCAAATGAACGGATCTGGGATATCTATGCTTGAGCAGCTAACAAGACAGGCAATTCATGCGAGACTCGATAAGGAATGCGGAGACATATGGATGGCATCGTGAGCCGCTGGGACGCGCTCGACTTCATCTAGCTCGTGTTTTGAGAGAGCATCTTGCCACAGGAACTAGCGGAGAAATCAAGCCACTGGAAAATGGAGCTCGAGAACTGCTGGCAGACTTTCTGAAGCTTGACAGGCCGGAGTACTTGCAAGGAGAGAAAGATGAAATCGCGATATTTGACAGCTTTCAGGTCGCGTTTAATAGTAGATTCAGAGGACGCTTACTTCTGAGGTACATACAAGAGCATCACCACTTGAAGTTGTCACATCACTCTACATAAATGGTAGTGGGAGCAGGGTTTGATTGATTGTGAACCTATTAAAGAGTGTCCCTCTAGGGCTCAACAGCACTGCTCCGTATAAAGTGAAGTCCAACCAAAAAAAAGAAAGAAACACAACCGACGCAACCAAGCCCTATCCTGAAGCCTACAAGATTGAGGACCCAAAAGATAGTCAGTAAGAGTGGGCATAGACGAGTATACAGGGTCATTACTTGCAATTCATGCTGCCAAGCTTCCTTCTCCCAGACAAAGTGTCATACCGATCTTGTAAAAGGTGGACAAGTCTTCCCCTTTAGCAGAATCCGGGTCATCCTTAGCGTCTGCGAAAGCTTTCCATGGTTGGGCTCGGCTGTCCTTCTTTTTTGCTGCTTGAGCCCAGGCTGGGAGTTCGACTGCGGGTTTGGCAGATGAGACTTCTGAATTGCTGCTGCTTTCGGAGCAGGCACGCTCACGATAGTCCTGGTCGCCGTTGGCACTATCTCCGTAATCAGAGCCTGGAGGAGATGTACTTTATGAAGATGTTCGATTCTTCTAGTGATGTGAAAGTAACTCGTAAGTAAATTCCGACGTCTCAATTGCATTCTGTTTGAATTCATGCTAACTCTAAAAGCTGCGCACATTAGTCTTTCAAACATCCCGAATGTCAGCTACACGCACCCCCTTAGCGCAGTATTGAAGTAAAGAGCACTTGTATTCAATTACCCAGACAAATAGTATTGTAATTAAGCAGAATGAGAAAGTTATTATGGTTTATTTTGGAAAGAAAAAGCAGTTTTGTAAAGCAAATACAGCTGAAAATCGTTTCATTGCGTTCCTTCGCCAAGGAAAGCATAAAGTCGGCTCATAGCTGATGTCCAAAATGCTCCTTCTTCACTATCAGATGGTCTGGGTTCTTTTGATTTGAGCGTCGTCGCTATGTCCTCGCGCATCCGATTTTGAACGACGGTTGGCCTGATTTGGATTGCCTCCACATTGCAAAGAACATGAAGAACCAAGAGGCTTGTGTTGCAGACTCCAAGTGAGCGTATTTTGTGCGGGACATAGGCCTCCATAGCTTTCCAAGCCTCTTCGAGAGTCGGGAGCGGAAAGTGAAGAAGCAAGCAGTCGAGATATAAGTCACTGGCAGATTCGTTGGACTGTTTAGATCGGAGTGCGTACAGCAACGCATCGATGGAAGTTCTGACTTGTGTAGATATAGAAGCTTTCAGGTCGTAAGGAATATTTTCGGCATCTTGACCAGAAGCCCAGGTAAACTTGGTTTGCAACTGATGATAGTTAGACTTTAGATCATGACACCTTGTACAAAATTACCCCTTTAGTCGTATCGAAACGCCCCAATTGGGCCACCACATGGATTTATTTTGATCACTCACATATATATCCCCTCTCGTGACGCAACCTTGGAGGAAAGCTTTTCTCAGACCATCGCCTACTAAATCCTCTCTGTAATGCCTAGGTTGGACAGCCATATCCACTCCTCGAAATCTAGCCATGATAGCTTGCACAACCAAATCAGAGGTGCGCTCTCCTTTCCAAGCCGTGCCATAGAGCATGGCTGGTACTTCAAGCCACTTGCGGGAAACCTCGCGACTACCTGATTGCCCCATGTCTAGGCAAATTTCCTGAACTACCCAAATGCAAATGCTAGACTCCGTGGAAATTTGCTCTCGATATGCTTGATACTGACATAGATCGCCACCCAGAGAGCAGTATTGGAAAGACCAAAGACTTAAGAAGTGTTGCCACCAATTCATGCTAATGCAAGACTGTATCAGCTGGCCAAGAACCACCACTATCGGGTCATACGTAGGGTAGAACCAGCCATGCATGCATGATATGACGCAAAAATATTGTTTTGGAGGAATTCAAGGAAGATGCTTTCACAACTTTTGCTTTTAATCAGTTGTCTGAGGTGTAGGTTTTTCATTAGTTAGGGCAGGTGCTGAAGGCATGACTGTTTGCGCTCTCTGCGCCATCGGTGGCCGAGGCAGTTTTGCATTCTAGCTTTAGAGAGATTTGATTTAATGGAACTGATATGTTTCCCACAAATTCTGCAATTTCATCGAAATCAGGAACAACGTCAGTTAGCGGCTCCCGAATTGAAACTTCATCTGTGGTGTCCATGGACCTCAAGTTCGGTTCAAATAGCCAAGTTTTGCCTTGATGTTTATACTCGAGATCCAAAGGCACATCTCCTAGCAACAGAGTACCATTCATAAGAAACGAGCTCGGCAATCCATCACTACCATACTCGTAAGTAACTCCTATGCTGTTTACTGAAACACCCGACATGAAATTCATGAGTGCGTTCCGAACTCCACCCTCATGGAAAAAGCTACCCAAATGAGCAATTTTAAAGTCTCCGCCCTCCCCACCAACCATGGACGAGTTCGCCCGTTGAGCAGCCAAGCTACTAACCCTACCTTGTACAATCCAGCCGCTAATTAGTTGATGCTCGATTGAAACCGTAAGTATTGCTGGGTTATTGGTTTTTCCCGCCTCAGTATCGGGATGAGGATTAAGAAGTACAACTCCTCGAAGGAGCAAGCTATAAACTTTGGATTTAAAGTCCAAACTTGCAGCCAGCTCCAAACTCTTGAATTGTATCATTGGTGGCTTAGTCGTAGTTGCCGCATCTTGTGCCAAACACTGGAGTGTCCCTTGAACGCTCATGGATTTCACATCTCCGAATTGAGTTCAACCTGAAAGTCGGTGATTATGCCAGGTATACCGTTCGGGATCCCCCTAATTGGTTTGGACGGATCCAACATATGAAAAATTGACAGATAGTCGACCAGATTAGTTGTCTCCCGCGGATAAAAGGTCCAGGTACAGCTCCCAGACAGGGTTGAGTTCATTCTGGACCATGGACAGGCTCTCTTTAAACGGGGCCATAATGTTCGCATGCAACATGATGACTCTCCCGTTCTTGCATGTAAGAAAACCAGGAAAGATAGAATATTTCCCTGTGCTACTCCAAACCTAGAAGGGACCTCAAAGTCGACCTGAAATCCCTGGATTTTCATTTCGTCCCCAACAGAAAGCTTAATTCGACGGAGAATAAACTTGTGGCCAATGCTTGCAAAAACGCTCTTGAGATTTGTGCCTATGTCAAGACTAGGATCTGATCCAGCGGATTCAAATTTTCCGGCCAGCCAGATTACTAAGGCTTTAAGAGGACCTTGTTTCTCTCTGTATGGCTCTAATTGCAAAATAAATGTCATGCTGCTGTCGTAAAGACGGGTAGCCAGAGATACTTTAAACTCACCATCTCCAAGTTTCCAGTTTAGCGAAATGGTTACAAGGAGCTCGGATTGGATCGAAACTAAATCTCCGCCAAATGTACTCCTTATTGCAACAATTTCCCCCCCAATAACATAAACTAGACCCATCGATAAGGTCCCTAGATGGGACTCGACGAGGTTTTTGAAAGTTCTGTTATTAGCAACGCCATACAAAACGACTCCCATCTCCAAACGCATGATGGCCGTATGATCGAATTAGGGCTAATACCAAATGCCTAATTTTAGAAATACCCGTGGACTTGTGTTTGAATCCGTGGAAGGAAATAATCGCGGTTTCAGCACAATAAAACCAAGCACCTTAGAGACCCGTGGTGCAAGCTCAAACCCAATCAGAGACATGAATTCGTTCATTTTGATTCTCCTGTCAGCATCTGCTTTGAACGCGAACATCTGTCCGCCAATACGATCATCATATCCTGCGTGTCCATGACTTCTATCTTTATTAAAACCTTTATCAAAATGCCCATCTCGCTCTTCTATATCCGTTGTAAATACTGGATCCGGTGTTGAGGCAAATGATACAAGTAGGGATACCTTGGAGGGTATAAGTGTTTGATCTGCTGTAGTGACACCAAGCGTCGCATCTAGGGTAACTCCAATGGCACCAAGCGAATAGAAAACTATTTGTAGGCTTCGGGACTTTATGGGATCTGAAAACGTGTATCCAAAGGCGGCTGTTGATGGCATTAAGTTTGATCCCAAATAGTCCTCGATGTATATTTCCAAGACCGATTCTTCCTCTGCCACATTTTTAAGACTGCCATTGCAGAATTCCCGTTTGTTAATTGTCTATTCGTCTATTGCCATTCACTCTGTTATATTTTTTGAGTCGAGCCAGACATGTTAAGACCAAGCCGTGGACGAGAGTTCCGTGAAAGTAACTGGACTCTCGGCATAATATGTCTTTTGGTGTTTTTTATCACAAGTCTGGTGGTGGCCGGCAGCAAAAATACAGTAAGGTTGTTAGTGGTATATGATAATAGCCCTGTTTCTGATAGGTCTATGGAAATGTACAGATATTTGTCTCTCCACCCAAAGATTGGGACCAGGGAAATCACCAGCGCTATCGCTTGCTCCCCGTAAATGGTACAGTATTTCGCAGATAAGGGGCAAGGTATTTTTGCCAGTCTTATCATGATTAGAACAGATCGGACTACTCATAACTAGCTAGACTACACTGGTGAGGCATTCTCTGGTCACTCATTGATCAAGAATTATTTCATTTAGTTTCCTATTCCACAACAAACACGATACTCCATACCACGCATAAAATAAAACTCGCAGGGCAGCAGAGAATAAATAAAGTTTCGACTCGGAGGTGTCACTGTAGTAAGTAAAAACAAGATCTGGAATACCTCGTACTCTTCTATTCATAACCCTTCTGATTTGCTCTTATTTACCGTAATTCTTGCCCACTCAAGCTCGTGTTGGTTCACAGCCCGGGGTAGCCTGTATGGCCCTACCAAATCATCTAACTCCATTAATATGACCCTCTTCTGCTTGGCCTCGATGAGAAATTGAGTTACAGATTACGCCGTTACGGTGATTCCAAGTATGCGGTTAAAGAGCGATTATATTGGGATTACGACATTTGCTTAGAATAAGAGTAGTCTCTACTGTAGAATATGCCCAAACGGAGCTACTGGAAGAGCCTCTTACAGAAGATAGCGAGACTTGGTCCTCGTTATCCTGCTCTTGGAAACCGAAGACTTAAGTGAATCCCGCAATACGATATGTTGAGTCGCAACAGCCGGGGAAACTCAGGTTCCATGAAATTGCCCACAGAGTACTGGAGTCTGGGCGTATGTTGTATTGGATAGCCACGTATAGATACAGTATTTACGTCCGGCCACAGTGATAAACTTCTCGAGCGATGTCAGCATAGGAACGACCACTTAGAACAAGGCAGGAGCAATCAAAGTGCCGAAGAGGGAGGGCCTTGGAGTCCACAGCGAACAGTATTTAACACTAGATTTGTGGTCTGAACAATAGCTAATTACAACAAGACAACAAGGAGATCTTACTCTAACCTTAACCCAACAGAAATAACTAATAAAATTAATTGGTAATTGCGAAAAAAGTGAGAGAGGGAAAAAGGGTAGATAGAGAAAAAAAGAGAAACAAGGGAATAAATTAAATGTTGTGGAAAGCCCACGTATATATATATCAACGAAATTTGAATTTAAATTATCCCTCCGTATCTTATCTAAACCACCATAAAATCTCCAAGTCATCTATCTCTCTTCCACCATGCCCCCGGGTATACCTCTGCTCCCTCTATGAAACCTGCATGACCATCGGACCTGCCAACGTAATAGCATCCGTGAGAACCCCCGTCAGCGGCCCTGCAGATGCCAAGTTCACATATGTTAGACCCGCTAGATTCTCTGGGACCACACACGCCCCATTAGCGAAGGGGCTGAATGCCGTTCCGCCAGTCTGGCCCCCATTTGTAAACGCACAGAATGTGGCCCCAGTAGCAGATGTAGAGAGCTCAATCGTAGATCCCGCGGCTGCTGCGGCCGTCGATGAATTGGAGGCCATGCTTAGGGAGGAGAAAGGCGTGATGGCCAGATTTGAGCCCGTCGGGCACGAGGATATGAAGCCAGCGGCGAGGGTAAATACATTGCGGATGCCAAGCGGTGTATCGAACGCAGATGGGACGGCGGCAACTTTCGATGCGGTTCGTATGAATGTTTGATGTCGGGATTCGACGGTAACAATCTGAGCGGCGACGGAGAGGATTGCTGCGGATGTGACAAGGGGCGCCGCACCGAGGTATCTGGTGATGTTAGCTTTGCGATAAGTATAATATGGGATCGAAACATACGCCGAAACCCCAACGTTCTCAAGAATGGATGCGGTAGCAACCATACCCGCAGCATCCGTAAAGCCAAAGTTATATGTGCAGGGAGCCACCGGTTGAGTCCCCGCACCCGCAATGGCACTCAGAAGCGTTGTGACATGAACCTGTTCCGTTTGCCCAATGGACTTCAGGTTCGTCAGATCGGTCTCGGAGAGGCCCAAGGCCGTGAAATCCGCGTCGGAAAATTGCGCAAAGCCTTGTTGGTAGAAAGCTGTCTCGAGAAACTCTAATGTCAGGGCACTATATTCTGTTAATATTTCAGAAACCCTGGATTTCGAGGGAGCGTACAATTGGAGAATATCGATATCTGTCAACCCGTCCGGTAAACCGGTGGCAGGATCAACCTGCCTTGCTGAAATATCGTGGAGATTCCTCGCTCGATCATCCAGCCTTGGCTGTGCTGGAAGCGCCGACACGACCGCTACTAATCCCACTGCCACCACTCCGAGAAGTTTTTTAATGCTCGGCATTTTATAATCTGGATGAAGGTCACCGAAAATGTTGGTGCAGGCTTGGGAAAAGATAGTACACGTGGACCGAAGTATGTGTAGGTGTATGTGTAGGTGTATAAACAACAAGACCAGCCTGGATTACCACGATGAGCGAGTGAAATGGAAAGTATTAATTAAGTATACAGAGAAAAGACCAAAAGAGCGAAAGCGATCCTTGTCAAAGCAAACCAGCGCTTGAAAATTATTCAGATGAGGTGGAAAGAAGGCGATGCCACCAGCCCGGGGACATGAGACCTTTAAAAGGCACGCTTGGATGGGCCCCTGGAGGCAGAAGAAGGGACTGGCCGGGGAGGACAATGCAATGCCTGGCCCTGGAAGGAGGACCATCCGAAGCTTCACTGGCACCGGCGGTGTTCTGAGCCCCTGGATCCCACCAACCAGCTCGTCGGCCGCCGTCGAATCAGCCAGGAGGCCGTGCGAAACGGCACAAGTCAGTTAAGCTTAACAGCTCTGACCGCGTTCGATGCCATCGATGCCAGCGATGCCAGGGGTGGGCATGAGAGTGGGAGCGACGATGCGGTCGCTTGGCGGAAAACACAGGGGTAGCTTGTATCACAGTTGTTTGGGCCGCGCATATGGAAGACGCCCCCCAGCTCACAGTCCACTCAGATCCACGGATGGCTCATGCCAGGATGGACGGATGAGCAGAATGCCGTGATTCTCGACGATGGTTGTTCCATCAATGCCGCCAGCGCCAGCACCAGCACCAGCACCGGCCCCGGGACAGGCAGATGATGGATATTGCATCGCCCAGGACCGCATCGCGCGCCATCGCGACAGCGCCGTCGTGTGGAAGGCGAACGGCGACGTTCATACTCCTCCGGGTGGCAAGTCGACCGTTCGAGGATATCATGTGGAGGACCAAGCAGATGGGGATCGCCATGGAGACCCCGGCTTTTTAATATGTAATTGACGCTAAAAACTACAGATGCACTACGCTCAAAAGCAAAGGAAATGGGTACAGCGAGCATCCATTGATACATCCGCGCAATCGGGCTACTCGTCTTACTGTGCTTCCCGTCCATCAATACTCTTAACAGAACCACCACCACGACCCCCTTTTCCGGCCGAGCCGTCAGTGCCGACATTCAGACTAATTAACAAAAGAAATTATTGCGTGGGGATGGTAGGGGTTTGCGAATAGCAAGACATCCTACATCTGTACACTACCAAAGTCATGACAAAAGTCCTTGTATTATTGGAATATACCAGGTGTCAACCGCGGGCTCATGACAAACCGAACAAGTTTTGGGACATCCGAGCAAATCATACATAACGTGATACGGTTGATCATAGGGCATAGGGGTTCATAGATCGGATGGTGAGACAGCTGGCAGGGGTTAGCAATTAATGACTGACGGGGGTGATGAACATACGGCGGACTCTTGGTGAGGTCAGTCTTAAGGATAACCGGAACTCTAGTCATCTCCCTAACGTCTTGGATATGCTCGCCATCCACCTCTCTGAGGCTGAAGAATTTGGTGTACTTCTCCTTCGCACTAAGTTTGGCTTCGACGGCTTCGGCAGGTGGGACTTTCGAGTCGGATCGAGTGCGGTGAAGACTACCAGTGGCGATGAGAGAATTCTTCGTTGGAGACGGTGGTACGCTCTGTGTGGGTCGCTCAGCAAGTGACACGCCAGCAAGACCATCAACGATATCAGACATGTCGTCTTCATCATCGAAGAGAGCATCGACATCGTCGGTTGACATCGTGCCGGTTTCCATCTGCTTTCGCTGGGCTTCCTCGTGTTCTTTCTTAGCTCGTTCAGCCACGGCAGCCTGCTTGGCGGCGGCAGCAGCATTCGTCAAGCGTTGAGATGCACCAGCCTTGGGACGCTCATCTTCGGGTACATAAGCCGACGAAGGCACACCCTTCTCCCAGTAGAGCTCCAGGATGCGCTCGTTCTTGCGGAACTCGGCTTTCTTGAGTGGAAGTTGATCGCAATGAACCCTCTTCTCGAAGCCAAACTCGGGAATGAGAACATCAAAGGCGGAATCGTACACACAGATGACAATCCCTTCACTGATGAGCTCACCACCGACCTCTTCACGCTTTCGATCCATAATTCTGCAAGACTCAATATGAACGCTTTGCTCTTGGGCGTTCTGCGCAGAATCTTTCTTCGTATTGCAGGACTCGGTGGTCTTGACAAGTGTCTCGATATCCTCGGTGTACTCGATCTTTCCTTCGGAAAGAACAGCTTCGAGTTGACGATGAACGACCAAATCCGCATACCGACGGGATGGGTTCGTGAAATGAGTGTAAAGGGGTAGGTTGAGCGCATAGTGGGGCTGGAGGTGTCGTGGGGTCTTTCCTACGATGTAGTACTTGGCCCGATGCATTGCTTTGACGAGAAGTGTCTCCATACCCTTACGAATGTTGGTATCATCGACTTTGAAGAGACTGTTTTGGATGGTCCCGCTGCTCGACGTGTCAATTTCGTAGCCGATCTTATTCATTCGATCGGCGAAAGTCTGAAGGCGTCGAGGATTTGGTGGACCTTGACGGCGTAAAAGAGCCTTTTCGGGCAGCCCTCTTGCAAGCTTCATAGCGACATAAGCGTTAGCTTTATGCATCAATTCCTCGATGAGTTCATGGGAGGGGGTTGAGTCGAAGATATTCTGTTCCACAGGCACGTTTTCATCGTCAAGTTGGTAGATGAGCCTAAGAGGGGCAATAGTCTCGCCATCCGAACCTAGGCGAGCTTCGCGGAACTTTTGGGTGACAGCCTATTCGATATTAGAAGAGTAGTTGGAATTATAAGAATGATTTTACCTGAAGAATCTGAATGTCCTTAACCTCTGCTCCATCCAACTTGGTATCGGTGTGTCCAGTAAGAACGGCATCAACCTCCTTGTATGTTAACTTGCCGCCGCTCTTGATGATACCTTTTCCGATCCAGGTCTCGTCCTCATAAACGACACCGGTAAGCGCATTAACCTTGAATACAACACTAACGGTGAGTCGTTCTTGACCGGGGATCAAAGAACAGATTTCAGTAGCAATCTTTGGTGGAAGCATGTTGCAAGAACCTACGTAGTGAGAATGGTTAGCTATGAGGCCAAGCAAGGTAAGTTGGTGACAGCTCCAAAGAGATGGCGGGTCGCAGTGCCGAGGAACCAAGAGGACAAGGAAAACAAAAGGAAGAGTAGTGGAAAAGGCTTACGGTTCATCAAGT
The DNA here is from genome assembly GCA_002276475.2 of Chlorociboria aeruginascens. NCBI lineage: Eukaryota > Fungi > Ascomycota > Leotiomycetes > Helotiales > Chlorociboriaceae > Chlorociboria > Chlorociboria aeruginascens. The sequence goes on along the minus strand of NCSK02000176.1, from coordinate 40,555 downwards.
ACACGGCAGTGCCTCGCTTCTTAGCTTCACGATCAACGAGAGAGTTGGCTTTAATGAAATGAGCAACGTCTGCGATGTGAATACCAATCTCAATCTTGCCATCAGCTTCAGTCTTCACATGAAGAGCATCATCAAGCTCATTTGCTCCATTTGGGTCGATGGTGAATGAGTTCTCGCCTCGGAAATCACGTCGAGTTGCAAGGACAGCCTCATCCTCCTTCGCAAGAGACCAATCGTCGAGTGAAATACTGCGATTAACCGCATCTGAGAATTCATCCGAAGCGAAATTGTTGTCTCGTAGAAGGGCATCCGTCTCAACCTTCAATTCACCCATCTTGCCAAGCTGCTCGACGAGTGTGCCGAAAGGATGAAGTGAAGTGATGGGCCATCTCTTGATACAAGCAACGAAGATACGGTCGGCATAATCCTGATGCTTCTCGACGAAGTCGCGGGGGGCTTGTTCGGTGGGAATTGCGATAAGTGGGACACGCTTGCTTGAAGACAGTTAGCAATGGCCAAAAAGATTAGTGATAATTCTCAAGAATAAAAATAAAAGAGAATGTTGAGAAAGCTACGAGTTACTACTACTATCCCCTTAAGGCCAAGGACCCCTAACGAATAGGGGAAGACATAAGGAAAAAATGGTCGCTCACTCGGTAGGTTTAAACCAGACAATCTTTGGTTTGTCTTGCTGGCGCTGTTCTTGGTGACGACCGTTGTTACCATCTCTGGCTTGACGTTCGGCTTCTTGCTTCTCCTTTGTTGCTTGACTGCTTGGCCGAAGGAGTCCCAGGGTTCCGGAGAACATCTGACCAGCTACACGCTCGATGACTGCAACGATGTGACCGGCATAGAGTGGCTTTTGCTCATCGTTGACCTCTTCTTCCTCAACGAGAAGGAGACTTTGACCTTCGACTTCAACGTCATCATTTTTCTTTTGTGTCGGGCGTTGTCTCAAACTGCCACGTCTGCGAATGCCGCCATCTCCATTGGTGGATTGATCATCACCATTCGTAGAATTATCCCGATGAGACCTCTCGCTATTCCCATTCGTTGAACCGCCGGTTCTAGTATCGGTGATATCCTTGCGCTTCTTCTTTTCTTCCTTCTCGCGCTTCTGACCCCAAACTTCATCCACGTCCAGCAATTCAACGGCAACGAGATCTCCTTCCAGAGCTCGATTGCGGTCCTTACTGCCACAGATGAAGATATCGGCATCAAGTAGGCCATCCTGAGTTGTAACGTAGGCATCGCTACGGTTTTTCTTATTCACACGAAGAATACCAGAAACAAGCTGACCATCACCCAGAAGAGCAGGAAGGGTAGCTTGAGGAAGATATGGTGTGAAGAGCGTCTTCCGCTGCTGCTGCTGCTGCTGCTGAGATGAGAGCTGGGGTGCATGCTGGCTTCCCTGGAGACCAGGATTGCCATTCAATTGTGCAGCTTGAAGAGCTTGGAGTTGGTTCATTTGTAGAGGGTTCAATTGCTGGCCTGGATACAGTGGTTGTTGAACAAGTGCCATCTGACCTTGGGGAAGCTGAACCAATTGAGGTTGTCCAGGATATTGAAAATTTCCGATGGAATTGATGGATTGGTTCATAGAGCCACGATTACGATGACCAGGCTGGAAGCTGCCTTGCTGGTTCTGACCAAAGTTGCCCATCGGGGCTTGCTGATCTTGGGGTCCTTGGTTGTTTCTCCAGTTGCCTTCAAAGTTGCGAGATGAATTGCGATTGTGACCCGTAGAACCACCTCGTCGAGAAAAATCAGTTCCTTGTCCCCCAGGGCTCGCATCTGCGGGAGCTTGCATGGCAGGGAACTGGAAATTACCACCGCCTCTAACCGAATTACCCCGTCCATTAGCACCCACGGCCATGCTTTGACTTCTTCCATGACCACTACCTCGCCCCCCACGTAAGCTTGATGCCGACAAAGGTTGACTCCCACTGCTTGATTCTTCACCGGACGGGCTGTCGCCTCCTTCAGGAGAAGTCTGCGATGCACCAGCGGAGCCAGGGATTGGGAATTGAAAGCCCGAGGTTGTACGCTTCTGCTGTGCGATCTCGGCTGCCTTCTTGGCTTCGGGGAGCGCCAGGGAATGGCGACGTTGATGTCCTCCACCGGGAGGTCCTCCGCCTCCGCCTCCGCGCCCACCCCGAGTAGCGTTTTCTCCACGCCCCGCTCCGCCAAAGTCACCACCAAACGCCGACCCGGATGCCCCGGAAGATGGTGCCGGTGGAGGGCCCATCCCCATATTAGGAAGCGCCGATTGATTGCGGCGATGTGACAAGGGTTGTGTAGGGGCACCTATGGGTGCGTTCATATGCTGCTGTTGGAGCTGGTTGGGAAACTGGAAACCATTTTGTGGTGCAAGATTTTGAATCTGCGGCTGGAGAGGGTTATAGCCACCGGGAGCAAGGTGCTGCGACGGTGGGATCATGCCCATATTTACATATTGCTGGTGTGTAGCTTGGATCTGCTGCTGCTGCTGCTGAAGTAGTTCGATTTGTTGTTGGATGGCGAGTTGCTCCACTACGAAAAGGGGACGTTAGAAGCTATTGTGGTATGGGGAGCGATGACGACAGAGACGAGTTACTTACTTCCAGGCGAAGAGAACATGCTCATCAAGGGCGTCAACTCGGACGGGCTTCTGCGATGAGCAATATGAAGTCTACGGCCGGTTGGGCCCGGGACACCACCCTGTGGTGGCATTTGAGTTTGGCTTTGTTGTTGTTGTTGCTCCATGATGGGATAGTGGATGCGGCGATGCGTGTACACTTCGTATCAAACAGGCAGGCAAAGGAAGGAACCGAAGTGATATGGAGACGGCGATTGAAGGAGCGGTGCGATTTGAATGATCTCGAGGATTCGAGTAAGTGGGGGGAGGGGGTGAGGGGAGAGTCGAGGAGGTTGATGTTGGGAGAAGAAGAAAGAGAGATGGGGGATGGAGAAGAGAGAGTGTGTGGGAGAGCGAGAATGAGGTTGTGGTTTCGATGATGATGAATTACGGTTTAACTCGTACGGGACGGTGCAGTGTCGACTTGCTGGATCTTTTTAGCGTCGCGGCCTGATTGGGGAGGCTTGTTCCTGCCGTTAGTCGTCGGCTCTGCTGACCGCCTTTATTCTGGCTTCTGCCGTGTCGTATAATCATACGTCGAATGCAACGTCCGGGGGAAATCAGCTCCCACGACTCTGCGGATCATACATCACCGCAGGCCCAGGAATTCTACCGCCCAGGCACCTGCTCATCCACCACGAATCTGCAAGGGACAGGGATGACGCTGTCCGCGCAGCTGGGTGTATTAGGTAAGCCTGGGCGGACGGGACGAGCAGGAGCGAGGTCACGTGGGCTCTCAACTCTTATCCCGTCGCGCAAGTGGACCTTTCTGGGGAGAACAATCAACCAACTACACCACCAGACGACTTGACCGTCTGCCATACCCCCGGAGGCCGTTGTTTGAATTCACCGATTCTTCAAATACACTAGTTGCGCGGGCACAATTCAGCCTTTGTCGTCCCTCCTCTTTCATCTCTTCCATTCACTCCAGGCCATCTCGATACTACAAATAATTCGACCTTCCGCGAAACTCGTCCAATATACTGCCATTTGCGCAGCTTGATTCAAACCTCCAAGCAAACCGAGCGGCTACACAATCTCGACGCTCTTTCTTCTACCACCCAGATCCAAATTTACCGATCGCCCGTCCTTGAACGCCATCACCAAGATAAATAATCCCGGCTTGTGTTGCTCTTCGATCGCCCAGAACCGCGATTTGGCTGTCTGCTCTCCACCGACAAACTCGGCGTTCACCTTGCCCTGCCCGGCCCTCTCAGCTCCAAATGTCCTTGTTACAGCACAATGTCACCACAACTCCCAAACGATGATCTCTCGTCGTTGTTGAGCAGGAGTCATCTTGGATCCTCAATATATGGCAATAAAGGAGGATTCGAGAGCAGGAACAGTGAGGATATTCACAATGACGCTCTTGCTGCAGCGCAGGCAGAGCATGAGAGGGTTCGTCAGGGAGCCATACGCGCATACGAATTGAACGAGCTTCGCATATCGCAATTTCGACTTCACCAACAAGCTCTACAAGAGGAAGAACGCGTCCGGATCGAAATGCAGAAAGCGTTGGATGCAATCAAGATCCGAGAGGCCGAGAACAAAGCCAAACAAATACCCAAAGTTCCACCGCGCGTCAAAACTCCGCCGCCGCCGCCTTCCCCACCTTGCAAACCTCCACAAGCTACAACCTCGAATTCCCAGCCTCCAGCGCACGCTCCTACTCCACCAGCAGTCCCGAAACCACAGCAAAGTCAGACTGTACCGCAAGCGCCATCATCACAACCACCCACCAGACCACCCCTCCCGGCACAACCACCTGCAACCCTACCAGTACAGCCAGTTCAACCAGTTCCTCCTACGCCTCCCACGCCACCCAAGGATCAAGCATCCCAAATTCTGCCCAATGTAGACCGCTATGTCGCAATACACAAGAGTTTGAAGAATTTGCGGGTTTTCATTGCCGCCGAAGGGAAGAAGGATTCGATCTTCAAAAAGAAGACCGGAGAAATGCGGAGGATAATCAAACAGTCCATTGGCCAGCTCATAGAGGGAAAGGGGAAGAACACTCAGCCTGTGAGTGTCGACGTCCAGGCTTGGGATACATTCAGACTGACATGCATATATAGCGAGAAACTATATGGCGGACACTCAGAGAAGCACTAAACACGATACCGAGTCCTCCCGTCGATCCAAGCATTGTTATGGTCACGAAGCCGGATTCCCTGAGACCCAATGATGAATCTCTCCCTGCCCTATACATATACTTGCTCAACATTTTCTCCAAAGCCGTCGTGTCCCAATTTGTCAATGAGGCCGGTGTTTCACCAAAGACCGCAGACCCTGTAGGCGTTATAGCTACGTCAACATTTGCTCAACTCGATTTCATGTGGAGGGGGAAACCGTTGATCGACATCCTCATCGCAAAGATGAGAGTAGCCTGTCCCGTCTTATTTGGAATCCGAGGTAGTGAAAAAACCGAAGAAGGCAGGACCAGACTGGGTTGGAAGAGGGACGAATCAGGAGAATGGAGCAGTGAACAGATCCATACCAACCGTATGGCGGGACTGGGAACAGGCTATGCCGCTCTTAGCCTACGAAATTATTCTAAAGCTCGAGTCCAAAATCCATGGAAACCTGTACACTATTGGCAAGCGATAGCAAGCATAACCTCGACGCCATCAGATGAGGCTTCTCCTACGCAATATACTGTTCTCAAAGCGCTCATTGAGCATCACGAAGAGAAATTTATCTCATTTTATGGTCATGCAGCTCGGGCTGCCCTGCAAGTCGCACTCGTCGACTTTCCTGGACGTGCTCTACACCCTGATGTTACTGTGAGTTCCTTGAGGGTTTTGGCGGATAAATTAAAGAGAGATGTGGGACTTAAACTAGAGCGGTAATTTAGAACCGTCCAGTACTGTGGGATTGATTGTTCGAATTGATATAACAAGAGAGTTCAGGGCAGGGTGGGGTTGAGTGCTAGAGCCGTCTCGAGCGATCATATGTGGACGGAAATAGGGATAAAAGAATATACCCCGAGTCAGACTCTTATGTACTAGCAGGCTCTCTAATGTTTCTTCTGTCGCGCTTTTCATCTCCTGCTCAGTGCTCAGAGTCGACATCGGCCCACATTGGAAAGGTCGAAAATATCAAGGTCTGGAGTAGTCACAGATCGAATCAGGATCTGAGCTAACCTTCTTACTCCGCACTCTGTCTTACAACGCTCGCTATGCACGTATTAATCCGTCTTTCTGGTCACACTCGATACCCATGTCAAATGATCTGTGGGACCATGCAAAGCGGCATCATCGCTGTTTCTGGCCATTTATTCGGCCAAACGAAAGCCCGAGTGAGCATCATTTACAAAATGTTTCTATTACCCCGCCATTTCATGCCGCTTACACGTACCTTTTAATTGCAACAAAAGGGATGGGAGAAAGTATAAAGGACGCCGGAATGTCGGATACTGTTCTTTTGGCATCAATTGACACCGTTTCCATCATTTCTCTTTATCATGAAGTTTGCTCGGTGGTATTTATTAGCTGGGACCTCCATAGGAGCAGAAATCATAAATTCGACAGGATCGGTCATCGCTCCTGAAAATGCTACCACTACTATTCAAAATGGCTCCACAGTTGCGAATCCGTCGGCGTTTGCTACGGCGATTGATATAACTGTCGAGCGTAGGTCGTCTCAAAATTGCCCTGGCATTGCTAATGCCGTTTTCCAGAACTTTGGGATTTATGGGTTGGACCAATTCAAACCGCAACAATAAATACTACAGTTCAAGCAACACCAGTTCCTACCGGGGAGTTGGTCCCTCCACCTCCTCTATATTACTCATCCTTCCCAAGAGGTGCACAAATCCCACTGGTGGCCAAAAACGAGAGCTGGAAATTCCCATCCGGATTTTGGTGGGGTGTTGCTTCAGCAGCATATCAGGTTGAAGGAGCAGCAAAAGATGAGGGCAGAGGTCCATCAATATGGGACGTCTTGACCCACCGAGTTACTGGATATACTATCTCGAACGATACGGGCGATGTTGGGGATAATCATTATTATCTTTACAAACAAGGTCAGCAATTTCGGAATTATTATATCAAAAATACTGATGTCAATAGACATTGCTCGAATTGCTGCTCTGGGAGTCCCGTATTATTCTTTTTCTATTTCATGGTCCCGAGTTTTCCCTTTTGGACGAGGTCCGGTCAACGAACTTGCTCTTCAGCACTATGATGACATGATTGATACATGTCTCCAGTATGGAATTCAACCAATAGTGACTCTCTACCATTGGGATTTACCAGTCTTTCTCCAAAATTCCTACGGAGGATGGCTGAGTGAGGAAATCGTCGGCGACTTCGTGGAATATGCCAGAGTGGTATTCGGCCGATATGGAAATCGAGTATCGAAGTGGTTCACTGTGAATGAGCCTATTGTTTTCTGCCAAACTTATCCTGTATTTGCTCCTTCCCATTGCGTCCTTATTTCGCCACTAAGTCATCGTAGCAACCCAAGAACTACTTTTCCGCTGCCACGATTCCAGACAAGGAACAGCAATTCTTCTGCGGGCACCACGTTCTTCTGGCGCACGCTTCGGCTTACCACCTGGGGAAATCTATGGGTTTGAATGGAACAATATCATTCAAGAATAATGGAGGCTTCAAAATTCCTTTAACGAATTCATCAGACGATGCTGTGGCAGTGCAAAGAGCATGGGATTATAATGAAGGATGGTTTGCGAATCCAATTTTCGTTGATGGAGACTATCCTCAAAATCTCAAGGATTATGTCTCGACTTTAGGTCTCGAATTCACCGATGATCAAAAATCCCTGATCAAAGGTACGGGTGATATTTTCGCCCATGATGCCTATACTTCCTCATTTTATTTCGCCCCTGACAGCGGAGTGGAGGATTGTGTTTCAGACACCACGAATCCTCTCTATCCCGGATGCTTCAATACCTCAAATATTAATCCTAATGGGTGGAACATTGGAGCAGCCGCAGATCCTTACTCACCATGGCTTCACAGTGCCACTGATTGGGTCCCCGCTTTCCTTCATTATATTCAGGATACATGGCCATCAGGAGGGATATCGGTCAGCGAATTCGGTTGGGCGGAACCGTATGAATCATTGAAAAATCTTAAGCAAGATATACTCTACGATCCTGGGAGGATGACATATTACCATGACTATATGGAAGCAATCTTGATCGCTATTTCAGAGGGAGTCAATGTGGTTGGTTGTCTGGCCTGGTCCATTATGGATAACCTGGAATGGACGGACGGTATGTTTTCGAAGTCTTATTGTGGATTTTTACTTATGAATACTAGGATACAATGTCAAGTTTGGAATGCAATATGTAGATTTCACCTCGTACGAGAGGAGTTTCAAAGCATCGTTTTTTGAGTATGTGAATGCATTCAAGGTGTATGCTGAAGACCCAGTGGTCCCAGTCTATGTCTCCTGAGGTGCTTATTCTGGGGGGAAATTGAAGCCCAATTGACCGCCGCATCAATTCCTTGATAGCAGGATCAAAGATTATAATACCGGCTGTAAAGGAGTCAGAAGTACAGTACCTCTACAAATCAAGTCAATTAATTATCTACCACCAATTGTCATTCACCTCAAATTCGTGCCATTTCCTACAAGCTAACCACATCCACGTTAAGTACTATCACTTAATAAGCTTGATCCCGAAATACACCAGTTTCGTTCGGGAATCATTAATAATAATAAGACTTAGCAGTAATACACATTCAAATCCACTAAGTCTAAAATCCGACCTGGCGCTGGCTTGCAGGAACGAGACTGCCGACCGGTAGTCACAATCTTGTAATCTCAATCTTTAAAAGGTTATTTCAACTGCAACACCTCTTTTGTTTCTTTTTGCTATTCCTTGGCAATGATGATATTGAGGAAGTGGCGGCTTGTAAATGAAGTCCCTCTCATCCTTCCGAACTCCATAACATAGCAAACACTGTTGCGAAACCTCCAGCCCTTCTCAGTTGGTTGCCCCGCAGGATCTATACACCACTAGCACCATATCCCCTCATGTCTGTCGTTTCCCTCCCTCTCACCCTTTGTTCTCTGTCGAAGCAAACGACATAGCTTGTGGCAAGATTCCTCTTCCAAGTAAAATTACATATCATCGGCACTAGAAGGGCGAGGAACAGAAAGCGATACCAGCAATGAACAGACAAAGCTCCACAACAGTTCTAATTGGGAGCAATGATTATTGAGTGGCTTTTTCGGTTAGTGTAGACAAAGAGATAGAATTATTGTCAATCCAGAGTGAGGACTGATCTACGCCTGAAGGAACATATGGATGATTCCTTTTGCCAAGAGTAGATTTCACTCTGTGTCGATAGCTCGCCAGTCACTCAAAATCAAGTTCTCATTCCTCAAATACTCGACAGAGTTTTTGATGTTCGCAAGTATATACAACATGTACCAGGTAAATACAGACCATAAAGTCAATAATATGAACAAGAACTAAAAGACTCTCAGAGTGATTTCCAAATCAACAGAAGGCATACCAAATCTGCACCAAATGCATGATCTTCTCCAACCCGAAATCTACAAGTGATATACTTTCACGGAGTTGATCAGCCAGTACGCATTAGTGAATGCAGCAGGGTTATCCGCCACATAAGCATCACAAGAAGATGCTGCGCTGGCGCAGGATCCACTCGACCATACGGATCCAGCCCAGTCCCCACAGAATGTGGTATCGAAGATAATATTCTGGCTGGAGAAAGAGCTGTCAAAATTGCATCCACTGCCTGAGAAGGAAGCAAGTGGAGTTCCCCACCCGGTGGTGTCCGGGGCGCCGTTGGTAATGTCCTACTTTCAGGTTAATTTGAGCCGTCTTCAAGCCTCGATGGTACTCTTACTGCGGGTATAGAGCCACGCTGCCAAAACCATACGTAGATACCCGACGTTTCCCACTGCATGGCATATACGCCTCCACCCACATTGTTGAATCCAGTACCGTAATTATTGGTGTTCGATGTAGTAACCCCGCACCCGGTGTTACCGTTGTCGGTGTTACAGTTTGAGTTGACTGTTGTGGTGCCACTCTGAGAATTTGAGTTGCTGACGGAACATCCAGCAGCTGTATGAAGTGTGATTGAATCTGTATTTTGGCCATTCACCCCCTCAATGATGTCAATCTCCCCATAATTTGGCCAGTTTGGTCCAACCAACCAATAAGCTGGCCATGCACCACAAATTCCACCGGGCATATGAGCAATGTCCGCGATAAACAGGCCTATCCTATTTAGTCCTCTTGTTCTGCTGCACTTTGGGGACACCTTCCAACTCACCATTTGTATACGCGCTCGTACTTTGAATTCTAACTGACTCTCTCCCACCGCTTGGGTTGTAGGTCGTGTGATCCACACCAATATATATCTGGTTATTATTGGTATTTATGAATCCTGCATTCTCGGCGGCCGATTCATCTACGTACTCGACATAGCCATGTGTAGGATCCGCAGATGTAAAGAAACTGAAGCCCTCAAAAAAAGTTTGATGCAGTGTAGGAATTCACCAGGTTATAGCCAGCAGAGCTCCTGTTGATGATGCTAGCCAAGCAGGCACCTAGTGCTAGAAAGGAACGTATGGAAGGCATGATATATGTGTATATATATATATATATAAATAAAATAAGGATCGTGGTGATGTGGGGCGGTTGGCGCTGATCATGACAGAAAGGACAGTGATCGGTTTATATAAAAAAAACCCTATCTTCCTTCAGGGTACTTATTCGAGATTGCCGACCTGGCGATCAACCTGTCGAATATCACGTTGCAATTCTTCACCGAGATATTTGGCCGGGTAAGATGAAAGATTCGGTCCGTTTCATGTCTTCTAGACCATGATTGAACAGCAGATTTGATCATCGGAGATGAGAACAACCCTGCCATGGACAGAGGGTGAGTTGTTTCAACATTAACTCGATTTCGATCCAATGAAGCATCGATTTAGCCTCGACAGGAGGAGTTGGCATAAACTTCCCGGCATTACCGATATCAGGGCTCAGAGCTCAGAGCTCATTCTGGTTGTGGCCCAGGTAATAACTGCCGGGTTCAAGATTAGATAAAGACATCCTTCCAGGGGCTGTTCTATCATAATTGACCGATGTGAGATGGGATGTTTTAGGTTCATAGTTGGCTCCAGCGATCAGGCGATCCTATTTGACGCTCGTGCTCTGGTGTTGAGAGCTGTAATTGGTCCTCGTGCTTCCACGATTCTAGGCCATGCGGATATAAGCGAGAGATCCCCTATTATTCGATGCTTGTTTGGTGAGGATCGCGGCTTGTCAGGGAAGAGAATGGAAGAAAGATTGGGCAGGAGGACTAACTCTATTTCTTGGGATCTGGGAAACCCCTAACTAACGCATGTGATTATTCTTGATCCTTCCTAGTCCGGGATTTGCTTGTTTCATGTAGGCATGGCCTGCAAGCCCCTGACAAGAATCACCATTAGCAATACGCCTGTCCATGGTCATGTCATTGGTCGGCAAAGAATCATGTGAAATATGTTTGCATCGGTATCGGACCACATCCCCTTTTACCATTCGTTTTTGCCACGACTCCCATTGTGTCAAGAGTTGGGTTGCACACATAGATGGAGTTCAACGTTACTCTGAATGTTTCCTCACCTAAATAATGAGCAGAGGAGAAGTGCTGGCTCAGATAACAGGTCACAAGAGTTGGTCACAAGAGTTAGTCACAATCTTAGGACCTTTACCGACTTTATTCAACTTTTCAAGATGAAGGAATGTCCAAAGTGAAAAGATACGACCTTGAGATTGCTTAAAAGTATATTGTCACATTTTCTCGCAACAAATATGGTGCTGCTGGCTTGTTAGGTGGACTGATATGATAAAGCATTTTTATCATATCATCATATATCCAGCACACTTCTGTTAGAATCATATCGTTTATCTGGATATTTACTGTAAGTTTGCCTTTTATATATCGGTATGGTGAAATTACAATATCTGCCTAGAAGAATAAAAACTAACAGCAGATTTGAAGGGCGCAGTCAGAACATAACAGAGGTATTTGAATTATTGCGGGCCGATTACTCTTGATCCCCAAACTATGGCAGGTAACTGACTATGTCGGGCCGTTTTCTTTCGCTTTGAACTCAAGATCATATTCATTGTGGGAATCGCAAATAACTTACGCCAAGCGCCAGACGCAGCTCTTTCGCAGTAATTCCAAGGGAATCGCAAGTGCCGTGTCTTAGATAGCAACACTATTACAGTAGAAATCAATTTACCTCTTATTTCATATAAATGTCCGGCAAGACATCGGCGATTCACTTTTTAGGGCAGATCTTATTGAAATAATGGCAAGAGATTATCAGTTTTTAGTCATGGAGTACCAAGGTCAAGTAATGGTATATTATTAGGTGGATGAAGAATAAGAGAATAATATATAATCAAAGATTGTGCTCCTCAACCCTTTCAAGGTTATAGGGCCGTCCAAACCTAGATTATACAGTGTCCAAAGGTGCCGTCTACTGATACTTGAAGTGAGCGGCCTCAAGAAAACATGTCAGGTGAGCTTCAAATTTGGTTATTTTTACCTTGAGCATTGGTATTTATCATTTTATTTTAATAATAGTTTGAGTATGCTCTGCATTCACACTTGATATTATTAATTCTGGCTATATATTTAAACTCAAAATACAAAATATTATCTAACTTATATTGCTTGAAACTAGTAATTTTCTTAGTATAAAATACACTTATTGTAATTAGAGTATATTTGCGCTATGTTATTTCAGTTTTTGTTACTTTATATTATCTGATTAATAATTAGCTTTTATAGTTTTTGTGAGAACAATAATACGAGCCATATGGTTGACTTCGGTCATGGAAATATTGGGGCATAAGTAGAAATAGCTTCACTTATTGCCCCTTTGGGCTCCATGAGTACTATCCTTGCTCTCCACACTGAGTTAGTTCCGATAGCCTCCTATTTTGAGTATGTCAGTTCGCATGGGTCGGCAATGTGAGCCTGACACTGGCTTTTACTGTTGTTCAGGAGAAAAAAATACATTCAAAGCAACAAACTTCCAAATCTTTTGGAAGAGTGCTATGGCTTTTCATTCCTATATTTGTCTTTCGTGGTGTGCAAGTCCTTGGGGCTAATATTATTCCAATGGCACTTGAAAGCACGTTGAGCCTCAAGGCTTCACCGGAGGGCAAGTCACCGGAGCAGGGGAGCGATGATATTGAACATGACACATGGGAGCCTCTTATCCGGAGAAGTCTCTTGCAATCAAGAGGGGAGAGCAGCAATATGTCTACCTCCAACTTCTACATCATCAAAATGAACACCCAAAATCTTGTTCTCGTTTTGAGCTCAATGGGCGGATGAACAAACTCTTGAAATGGTAAATATAATGCGCCTCCCCATTATCTTATATGTAGACTCAAGAAGGGATTCGAAGCCTATCAGGACTTGATTGTGACATAGAGTTCTCTCATCAGGGATTTTTATCATTATCCCTACTGATTATCTTGAGATATGCATGATCTGAGAAAGTCGTTTGAACGCAAATCCAAACAAGGAGATTCTCCATTCCATCTTATCCCCTACTTGATGGGAATCCAGACAAAAATCATATATTCAAAGGAAATTGATATAGGAGACGAACAAGCATGAAAGCGACCTTATTATCGTCGGAAAGAAAACCATAGTAGTGGCACGGATCCAACGCATTCCAGCCGGCATCCATATCGAAACGCCGCTGTCTCACCGAGCTCAAGGATAAGCGTGCTCGACCGCGATCTCATTGCCATCTTTGTCATGGAACACAAAGGTATAATGCGGGTAGTTATCCTTCTGACTCGGATGCTCCGTTTCCCTAACGATGAGCTTGTCAGCATGTTGTCTTGACTTGACTTGACTTGATGGACGAGCTGAAAAAGTGCCGTATCAAATGACTTACACCATAACAGCGTCGACGGCTGCTGCAGGCACCTTAGAATCACTGAAAGTTTCCATAGCAGAGGAAAAACCTTCCTTCACGGATGCCGACGGTTGGGCAGAGGGGCGCTCCCAGCTCACGGTTTTGGTTGCATATCTGAGACCAAGGGACTCGCTGCCCTTGGTGATATTCTTGATGAAGCTAGAACTGACGACACGGGAAGTCATTATGAAGGTTTAGAAAGCGCCGGGGATTGCCAAGAAGAACAGAGACGTCTTTCTTTGAGTATTTTTTGTCTGTGATTGGGACTTGGAAGCAAGAGGACTGTCCATGAAGTTCAAAGGAAAAAGAGGGGTGCGAGGAGCAGTGGTAGCCGGGATGTCAGAAGGTGTGTGGCACTCCATCTGTAATGTAGTCCCGGTTACTCGTGTAGCAAACGATGCACACGAGGCTTCTCAGCCTCGCCACGGCAACTCCCGAGCAAGCTTCACATATAAGCAGCAGCTTGCGACTAAGCCAGGACATACATGTCTTGCAATATGCGTTGCTTCCCATTCCCTGCTTCGGTGATTCAACGAAACCTTCTTCCTGCGCCTGCCTCGTCACGCATCGGAATTTCGAATATGTCCTCTTCCGCCCTTGTTGGGCAGACGCTAGTTAGTCAATCAGGTCGCAAATATGTACGGACGCAGAGGCTTAGGTCGGACGCAACAGCATATCAGCGCAGCGTTTATTTCGCTCAGTTAGTTTTATCAATTTGCTAATTTCGATAAAAAAGCCTTAGCCACGAAAACAGCTTCTGGGCTAATATGTAACGACGTCTAGGTGTGAAGGCCAAACCTTCGTCTTAAAGCGCGTGTCTGACCATATATATAAAAAAAAGTCAACAGCTCAACGCCCGGTTTGCAGGTAGTCGTCGCCTGCGACTGCACATTGACGAAAGCGAAGATGAACAAACCCTTATCTACGAGTATTTTAAAGGCAACCTGTTTGACTTCATGAGGGCCTACAACAATCAGCCGAACCTTGAGGCGACAATGAAAATTATGTGGGAGGTGGGGAAGGCAGTCGAGGAGATGCACGATCAGAACTTTATGCATATGGGTACGCATTTTCCAAGGCGCGCTTTGTTACTCGTTCAAGTTCGTGACAGTTAACCTAAACACTTTTGAAGACCTGAAGCCTGACAACATTCTTCTTAACTGGGATGATACGCAGCTACCTGGCGGCAGGGCCGGCCCGACAGAAGTTGGCAAAGTCATCGTATCCGATTTGGACAGCTCTCTCGAGATGAAAGGATGGCTTAGCCGGCCTACTGAGAACTTCAAAGACGTGCGCTTTGGAAATATCCGGTGGCGTGCCCCCGAGATGCAAACAGGTCAGGGGATTGGATTGTTTTCGGACGTTTTTGCTTATGCACTTGTTGTAAGTAACCTTTTTCTTATCTCGACTATCAATAGGGTACAGCTTGGATTTGTTTTTTGATTGATACGTTTCTAGTTTATCTATATTTTGATAGGCCAGGTGCCATTGGGTGAAGACGACTACGACGGACTGGCCAAACAAGTAAACCTTCTTCCAGAGGAGCTGGCGCTAGGCAGAACCATTGAGCACTTTGGCCCTGTCACGCCCGAGTTTCTGAAGCATACCGAAGACAAGAAATGGGTAGAGGCCCTGAAGGGTTTGCAGGCAATGGTAATTGAAAATACGAGCGAAGATCTGGAGAATCGCTTTGAGAATTGGGACCTGAAGGATTTTCCTCGTCTCGTTCCCTCCGTAAAGGAGGCGTTGTCCAAAATGCTGAAATTCGCTCCGGCGGAGAGACCGACAATTCATCAAGTTATGGAAGACGGTTGTTGGAGAAACCCTATTTAGGATTGCGGACACGGTTGGATAGTTGCTGGATGATGAAGCAAGGCGATTAACAAGGTGGATTGAGAGCCGCATGGCAAGAGAACCTCATTTAAAATAGATGTATTAGTTTATTTTTATATATCATAAACTCGATAAGTTATGTAATTATAATAATTAATTTAAATTATATATATATTTGTTGGTATCACCCAGGTGGTGATAATCAATTGATTATGTATGAGAATCAGTATCGGTATCGATTGTATATTGAGTCTAAAGCTAGAAGGCATATGGGAAGAGGACCCCTTTATGTACCCAAGAGGTGCCTCTTGGTGAATCCTATTGATTCACTAGCTAGCCCTTGTCAATCTCCCATATTCACTCATTGGGCTCAAAGGGGGCAATGGGTGAGGCTATTCCTACCCATGCCTTGATATGGGACTCATAATATTCCCACAATATTAATGTTTTATTTTTAAAATATATAAATCATATTATATATATTTTTTTACCTTTTTTTTGGCTTTTTGCTTTTATAATTATTAATTTTATTTTTAATTCCAATCACTACTATGCCTTGTTGCTTTGATGTTGAAATCTCGAGAACTTTCTCCGAGTCGGCTTTATGACCAGTAACTCCGATGCTCCAACGCCCAAAACAAGCTTTTTGGACAAAACAAGAACAATTCGCATCAACATCAACAAATGCCACAGCTCCGGAACCTACAATCATTTGAATCCGCATCTATCCAAATGCCACATCACTGGCTTATAATAGTGCGCCGTATCCTCCGCGACCTGAAACATGCGAATAACGCGAACCTCCGAAAGGCATAACTCGAGCAGCTGCACATAACGATTCATCAGAGTAATAAGCTGGCTGGGCTGGAGAACATTGGTGCTATCGGAGACTTTCTAAGGGATGATCGTCGCCGGAAGCAGACATATTGTATGGTGGCTGGATTACAGAGAACCTGTCACAGCAAACTGTCAACTGTATACGGATTGATAGGTTAGCCTTTACCTACTCATAGAGAAATATTGCTGATATAAGGTATTACAGAAAGCCAAAACTTTGTATTCAGAACGATACATATTCCGACGGCGTCCGAGTCGAGATGACCGCGTTATCTCAACAGGAGACAGCTAGTGGATTCCCATATACTGTAGTAGTAATTCGAGAGGAACGACAATCAGATATTTTGATCACTCCAGCGGAGCTTTACACCTTGTTTTCAATGGCCGCAAAGCTATCCATGCCAACGCTAAATTTACGCAGGTGCGTATGCTAGTACTATACTCGCGATAGGTGCAAATTATTACGGCGAAGACAATACGGTCCTACATTACATCAATTATTAAAGGGTGGGAGGATATTGCAGATCAAATAGAAATCTATCAAACACCTTGGTTCAATTTTATTGGCATACTTGGCCAGCAACGAGTATTACTCTCTACACTTGAGGCGACCGAATTGCAAAGTCCCGTCATCGAAAAGCCACGAGCGCTTCTCGGAGACATGGAACCGAGCGCACAAAACCCGGACTCTCTGAAGCGCAAGCTTGGCACCAGAGAAGCGCATGGCAACAAGAGGAGGAACAGAGAATATACACGGGATGGCGCAAAAGAGGCATCAGGGATCGTTTGAAGAAATACTTGCCCATAAGCCTGCAGCGGTCGGGACCACATATCGAACAAAGGAAGACCACATGCCGGAGGAGGACTATCGGCGCTCCACATATCGAAAGAAAAACGCAGTATTAGGGCGTTTTCGCTTCTATCAGAAAGTGTCTATACTCAGGGTTATACTATCGGTGAATCGAGATAGGCGACAAGGCAGACCATGAGACGTCCCAAAGTTTGAACTCTCCTCAACAGGTATCGGAAACGAGATTATATCACCTACTTTGACACTGTGCTTATAATACAACCAAAGAAGATGGGTTTAAACAAGACTAAAATAACTCTTGCTGCTGTATGAATATGCAGGACATGATAAAGAAACTTGGTACTAGGCAAAGTTGATGGTTATGTGTAAGTAGTATAATAGGAAATTAAATACTTTTATTAATATTTATAATATTTTTGAAATTAAAAATAATTTTATAATTTTATTTGCAATATATTTGCAGAAATAATCTGCTGAATGCCTTAGTTATCAAGTTTAGGCTGCGCGAGAGAGCCCCACAAGGCGGATTTAAAATAAATAAAATTGATTTATTAGATTCTTACAAAGCTTATATAGTAAGTAA
This sequence comes from Chlorociboria aeruginascens, assembly GCA_002276475.2. Taxonomy (NCBI): domain Eukaryota; kingdom Fungi; phylum Ascomycota; class Leotiomycetes; order Helotiales; family Chlorociboriaceae; genus Chlorociboria; species Chlorociboria aeruginascens. The sequence continues at coordinate 22,927 of NCSK02000176.1, read as the reverse complement.
TAAGAAGACTTTTTTCAAAATTTTAAATTTGACCTGCCGAGTTTTTATAAATATTTAATTTTAATAATTCTTTGTCCACTATCGAAGCTAGACAGCAACAGCTACCAATCCTTGTAGATCCTTATAGTTGATGTGCTCGATGAGTGTGAGGGCCACAATAACATACAGATTATTAAGCTTGGTTATTAAAAACACCACGGCTTCGAGCCTTTCTGACAGGCAGACCTGACATTCCGATTCGACGACACCGTTTTGCATTTATTCCAAGCCACCACCACTTATAAGCGAGGCAGAAACAGAACAACTGCAATTGCACTTAACCACTCAGCCCCCACTTGTCCAAGAGTACTTGTACACCGTCACTCTCCTCAGCCCACTTTCCTTTCTTTCCATGCACATCCCCTTCTCTGTCTACTCTTCCAGGGCATCTAAGACAGCATGACACTCCCTTCCATACGCAACTCAACTGCGCCCCAAGATGGGCTTGGATCGGGGACCTTCAATTTAGGCGGTGGCTTGATCGAGATCGCAGCCTTGACGTCCTTGATTGGGTCTACCGCCGCTGATTCATTGGCACTGGGCGACAAGGGGCCTGCGGGCCTCGTGTGGGCCATGATGACTGTGTTCGGCGCCATGTCAGTTGTCAAGCTGTTTATTGCAACCGCAACACCAGGATGGCTGCGTGAGAGTGTCGGCGTCCGGAGTCCCAAATCGGATGCTGTTGTGGGCCTATCCCTGGATTTGACCAAGAGCTTCAAGTCTCGAGGTCGTGAGGAACGTGCAATAGCTGTTGAGTGTGAGACGAAAGTTGTAAGTATGCTTGCTTTTCTAGGTGTATGATGCTAATGCTCTGTATGTAGAATGCACAAGGCGGGACACTGAGGGATGCACCGGTGGAAGTCGGATGTCGAGACGTGTACGTCTTTGACCAGCGCACGGCCAACATCTTGCATGCTATCCCTTCGAGTTCTCCCGGAGAAGACTTGAACGTCTACTCCTTCATCCAAGATCCATGGCTCAAGAAGACTGCTTCGTATCATTCTTGGATTGACTGGATATTACTACTTCTCTCGATGATAGCAAAGCTCGCAGAATTTTTCGTACTGTGGAGATATGGAGCCTCACTACTAGCCTGGATCACGATTTCGACTTGGCTGTTCTTTTTCTCTGCAGCTCTAGTTTTACGACTTCATGGTCTACGGAGACATGCCTTAGATTCGGAGGTTGACATCATCACAGGTTCTCTTCCAACCTGTTCTACTACAGGTGGAGCACGCAAAGTATTGCTTGGGATCCCTAAAAGCCCGCGACTCCATATCGTCTGGCGGATTATCTGGGGTATTGGTGGTGTCATTGGCATTGCTACAGTTATAGCTACCTATCTTGCCCTCAGCCACTCTTCAAGCAACGAAGTCTTCTTTATTTGGACCGGATTCCAAACCCTATTGCTCGGCATAAGGTCTACGATCTTTTATCTCCTCAACGATAGAGAAGGTCAATATCACGTAGGCTTAAAGGGCAAGCCGTGGACGAAGGCCAACCCACAGGAAAGAGCAAGGCTGCGTCGTCTCGTGTTCGCACTGTCCAAGTATCAAATACATCAGCACCCTCGATCACCGCTCAGCTATGTCGAAGACATGGAATCGGTTGACAAGCTTGAAAACGTGCAATCAGAATATCCCCTGGCATCTGAAGAAAAGACTATCACTATCTCAGTTCAGAATGTGATCCCAGATACAATTCTGTCTAGTCTGTCGTGGGTCTTCGGATCCAAACAAGGCGGTTTCGACTTCTACGACACATCCATTATCATCCTAAACACTCCCCACGGCACAATTTCCATACCCGCAGCACGAGCGCTTTCCACCAAGAACCTCCTGCTCGAGAATCTGGACACGGAACAAGGGTCTGATGATACTCATCTGCCACGAGGTGGCTTACTGCCCCATGGCAGTGTTGAATCTGCCTGGGCAGGGAGCATTAATGTGCAGTGGCGGTATTGGATTCCGTGCTCTGGAGGACGCTGGCTGTTCTTCACTACTGAGCAGACGAAAAGTAAAGGGTCGAGCAATGCTGTGGTTATGTCGGATCAGCAGGTGACAGATATGTTGGACAGCGGGAAAATTTATATTAGTTTAAGGCATGTTGATGAGGTTAAGGAGATTGTAGAGAATTCGAGGATTGCTTGTAAGCATCTTCAGGAGTTGTTGAAATAGGTTTAAGTCTACTTCCAAATTAGCGTAAGGAATTGCATATTACAAGTCGTATGGAATATCAACCAGCAGAGGAATTTAGCCAGCACCAGCGAAAGTCGAAGTTTGGCGCTCAGGCCAGTTAGTTTACAGTGCTGTGCCCTAGTTCTTTTGCATGTCAGGGAATCTCTGTATCTGGCGAGGTATTATGTCTGCGAAATTCTGCCTTACAATATTGTTGGCTAGTACAAAGATAAGCATATTATAATATAATTGGAAGAATGTTTGCTCGACTGCTATATAGCTATATAAGGCGAATCGCTTTTAATCTTGGATTAAGACATATAAGTAGAGACATTTGCTACTCTAAGCAAGTCAGTTGGGTATCTTGTAATATGCTAAAATAGTACTTACAAGAGCAATAGATTCTAAAGAAGCTATTGAAAAAATACCTTCAGAGATCTTCTGCATCTAGCTTAGTGCCTCAAGCCAGCGAATAAGATGCGCTTGTAGGAACTGATGGACTTGGTCATTATTGTAAAGCTGAGCAATACTCTTCTGAAGATGCTGGATCTAGTAGCTACCGGCGGTTAATGTCAGATGCGCTTGCTTCTTGTCAACCTAAAAGTTTAAATCGTCGCACCTTTCTATCTATGTTAAGAAGAAAATATCGAAATAAAAATGATATAGTCAGAGAGGGCAGTTTTGGTTTTTTTTTTTTGGAAATATCCAAAATAGCATGTATATGATTAGTAAGTAGCCTACTTATAAAGCTATCTGAAAGTTGAAAGAACAAAATAACTATACTTCCAAGAACTTCCCTAAACCTTGCTAGTCTATCCTATCTTTCAAAGTCATCATAGTAATGGCTGGTAGAATCTTTGAGGACTGTTGCATAGATCTTGTGAAGGCGGCGCTCTGGTGCAGTAGCAGATATGCTGCTCTGAAGGATAAGAAATAATTGTTTTTCTGCAAATTCTCTGCTATTGTAAATAAACCAATAGGCCGTTGCTGCCTAAATAAAGAAGCACTAGCGTTGAGAGCCGCTGTTTAAGAACTTGCTAATCTGTCCAGCAAGCTTTAAGAATTTATTCCTACCTGATTATTCCTAAATTATGTTTAAGAAATAGAGAGATATGATAATTAATAATTGCCAGCAATATTTTTTAGAGTATAAAGCCCTGGTGTTCAGCTTGCAGGATATAATAAGTTTTAGAGCTAAATTTTTAAAAAGTTCCCAGGCAGGACCATGATATAGCACAAAATTAAATAAGCTTTTTTTCCAAATGGACAGGCAGAATTCAAGCTCTGTGTGCCTACTTGTCCTTCGGCATCTGCCGGGACAAATGTTTAAAAGAGACTTTATCCTTCTGTCAACCAATCCCAACTATCTTTCTCCTCCTTCACAGTCCCGGGGACGAGGTTTGTAATCCAGTAGCTTTATATCATGGGGGAATAAGCCCTGGCGGCTCGACTGGAATGGTTGATCACAGCACATTTGTGTTCACGATTTGTGGTGGATTTTGTGACAGATTACGACTTGTCACTACACGGTTCATTGCTCACTGGCGATCTCAACGCCATCGAACCCAATACCGCCTTTCTCTCAACTTACAATTTGTCCGACGTGTACCTTGCTCTGGGAGGTGAAGAGGGCATGGAGAAGGGTTCTACATGGGGATATCAGTCTCTAGCGTGGCCGCGAGACAAGCATGGTTGCAGTCAGATGGACAAGGTGCTTTACTGCAGAGAGGTAGAGGTGCAGGGTTTGGAGCAGGTCGTTGTGGGCATAAGGATAGTTGATGATTTGTGGATTACGGACCACTATAGGCCTCATTGTGTTTTGATGTAGATTCGCGATAGGGACTCGTAATGGAGAAACTGAATGTTTCATTCCTCTTAATTACCTCGACCTGTCAGTTGAAACAGCCCTCTGCACCTAGTTCCTTCTCCCATGGACTCTTTGTTGCCACATCGATTATGGATATCAATGAACGCCCGCTTTTGCCCTCTTGTTTTTCCGGGCAGTGATCACTCCACGACATGTAGCAATGAGATTCCCCATACGGTTGTTTATCTCCGCATCTTCACTAACCAATTCCATTTCCTTGGGACTTGCGCCTTCGGCGGCGGCAACAAACACCCCCGGAAGAACGGAATGATTATGGCCATCAGCAAACTCATCAAAGAGCTCTTTCATTCGAGCAGGACATTTGACTTCGTCGATTCCTGATGTGCCGATCACGGCTCCAAAACAGAACAAGACCAGGGCTGCCACTCCCGCAGCAAGTGCGGTTGCCTTCCAGCTTCCCTCTCGGCAGTCAGGTTCACTTTGTTGACGTCTGCCAGCACCACTGAATGCTCGGCCAGGCCCACCCCTGGCAGAAGATAATCGATCTCTTCTGGAACATACAACTGTTGCCTTCCGTACTAGTCAGTGGCACCAATACGTATGATTACATCTGGTGCAGCACTATAAGGATAGACTCTCCTGCCGGCCTCTTCTTTTCCTTCATCTCGAGCAGCGCAAAACATAATGATATTCTTCTTATTCGCATTTTCCAGTGCCGTTGTTAGGGCGGTTATGTCAGCCGGAAAAGCATCATTGATTGTCCAGCTCATAGATATTATATGGACGTCTTTGTCGACGGCCCATTGAATGGCCTAGAGTAGTCGGTCTTCTTTTTCGTCCACCCCAAGCAGAATTATAGATACATTTGCAGCATATTTCATTTTGAATCTTCTCCTGCCGACAGTTTCGTTGAGCTTCGCTATGTACAATCTTACAGAAGGGCACACTCCGTGCATAATTTCCGCCATTGCGGTTCCGTGACCTAATGTGGATGGGAAATACTCAGTTGGTCCATTGTACTGATTCTAGGGCTGACTGAATGAGGTTCCATCTGAAATGTGATATTGACCGTAAAGATCAACACCATCGTCGATGATCGCAACTTTGACAGGTGGCAGTTCCTCGCTTGGATCATCGATCTCGATCCCTTCTGTGAACTCTGCCATTCTGGCGAGCCATTGATTTGTTCTAAGATGAAGTTAATAATGCTCGAAGCAATTTTTTGCACTTTGCTTACTCTGGTTGGCTATTCCCAGGGGGTTTCGTGTTCCCTCCTTGTCCTCCATCCCCTTCTTGCCTCTGTGGGATTTCTCCACCACTAAATTCAATATCCGTGTCCTCCAGCACTTGCTTGAACTCTTTAATATTGTCTTCAGTTTTTATTCTCGAATCCCATTTCTATCTAAGTTAGCAATGCACAGAACTCGATGCAGGATGTTGTAGACTCTGTTAATTTCGTAAAATATGTTATACGAACCTGTTGAACTGTTAAATGAACCTGGTTTAGCTATAGGGAGCAGATTAGCATTTGACCACTTCTTCAATTTCATTCGAAACTTGGCTAACCATTTTTAGATTCACGAAGTCCGTCCATTCTCGAAGCACCGCATTATTCCCACTCCAATAAAGAGAGAGTCCTCGAGCATCCTTCATGGTATCTTCGATTACTTTGCTGCTCAAATCTTCTCGGTCCCAATCAAGATATCGCACGTTGAATCCACTTAATAACTCCTCGATAACCTCGTCGCTGCACGGACTGTTACGATCGTCTTTCACAACGACCTTCAAAATTTCTCTGACACCTTTCTCTTCACTGAGCCAATTGAAGAATCGTACAACGAGGTGTTCCTTGATTGGCTGTTCCCGTGCTTTGAACTGGACTTCCTCGGCCGGAACCCTAACCCCTACAAATCCAAGATGAGGTTCGAGGATCCGAAACTTAAGCTTTTCATCAAAGTTAGGCGACAATTCAACGTCAAGGAGGTTGATCCACGTTCTTGGTTTTCCTTCATTTCACCGACGTTGTTAGCGGAAACAAGCACTATGGGCGTCCAGGACCAGAGAAATCCAAGGGAAATACCATCAAAAGACCCCCACAAGCCTATAAAGGCTTCTTTATGACCTCCATATCGCAGACAGCACTCCAAGAGAATGCCTTGGATCACAAGAGCTTGCTTTCGCTGCCTAGCCTGCGCAACCGAAAGCTCCTTGGCGTTGTTGGCAGTTGCCTTCGACTTTATATCAACCTGACCTTTTGCATCTGGTTTTTCACTGTCGCCATCTGCGTCTTCCTTTTCATTCGTTGGGAGTGAAGCTTTGGCAGAGGACTTCTTGTCGTTGACAGGATCTTCGTATTTGGGGTTTATCTGAGTACCATTCACATCTCCCACGTCAATTTGCCAAGCTAGCGCTCCGCTGGTGTTGAGATGATGTCTGTATGGCGAGTGATCCTGTTTATTCAACTCAAGAACAGAGCTAGGCTCCTCCTTCAAAATCATATTCACAAGACTTGGCCACAATTTTGTACCTAGACGAGCAAAATTGACTGCTTCGTGTAGGGGCGTATTGGACTTTGGCCCACTCTTTTCCAGCAATGTTTTCTTCAATGCTTTCTCGACTAGAAATTGACTTATGCTGAGGCCTCTCCTAATGGCAAAGTTAAGGCAAGTCTCGTTGTCTTTCTTGGCATGTATGGCTTCTTGGCAAGCATTCATCGATTCCATTTTGCTCCCGGGAATCGTCAATTCCGCTGCCACGTTACATAGGTGTTTGGCAAACGTTTCCATATTTTTCTCAATTGCATATTGAAGGGGTGTACTCTCGGTGCGTAACATATCCTTTAGCAAACGAGGTTCGAGACCCAAGGCAAACTTTGCAAGTTCTTCTAGTCCTCGCACATTGCTTGTTCCATTGACAGCCACATTGCCCTTCATATTCTCAGACGTATCAAGTTGCCTCAAGTAATCGATCATTTGGTGCAGTAGTGTCTCTGGTACACGATCACAGCCATAAAGTAGCTTCTGGACTCGGCTTCTCGAATCCTCGGATTCCCAATTGAAACCGCCTTCCTGCACCTCCTTGAACAAGGCCCGCCGGAGGTGGAAGGATGTCTGAACAGAGGCATCTTCCATCTCATCCGTGGAATCTTCTTTTGCCGGTTGTGGCTCTGGGATTGCCTGATAGCCTCGCCTAGAGGCCCGGGGCGGGGCGGGGCAGGGCACACTGCCATCTTTTCGTCCCCTTCGGCCACTGTTCTCCTGAGCGTTTCGTTTCCTATACAGGGACTCGTCGTTCTTTTTATTGGAAAATTGACCACGTGACGTCTGGCGGCTTGGAGTCACCGGCTCTGGGTTGTCCGATCTCATGGTTTCGCACGAATGGTCAATCGGAAGGGTGCAAGAGAAGAATACCACGTCGGTCGAGCCAACGGTTGAATGTGAAAGATCTTTGGAGATAAAAGTTCCACAAGGCTCTATCGTGCACAATGATACGAGGATCGATGAGTATATAAGAATGCGGGACCTTCGGGCTTGTATCGTTACCTTTGCACTCTCTAGTATCCGGCTTTTCAAGCGGTTTCTGCGACCGTCCGTACGCTCCTCTACGTTTTTCGCAACATGGTAAGATCTGCAATATGATTGCTGATCCCGTCGAAAAATGAGGGTGTTATGGGTTTGTACGCAGCTCTTTTGGGATGGCATAATTAGCAACTGCAGGCCTGTGGACCTATGACCACCACCCCTATAATTAAACCTTTAACAACAAGGAGTTGGAAGCCGCAAAAGGCGTCCGGCCAATGACGAATAAGTCTCGTGGGTTGCGGCTGAGGTGTTTGTCTCTCACGTTACACGACGGGCTGATACTTTCTTGTATGGCTGTGGCACTACTGAAAGCGGAAAGCTGCATGTATTGCCTACACTGAATAGTCTATGATGAATTTCATGGAAATAGGGGGTGTGAGAGTAGAAATCAGGAAACGATGCACTTCAAGTAGCCTCGTCTTGCAATTTCCCACATCTCGACGGAGGAAACTCTGAAACCCAAATCGTCCATAAAGTACAGCAGTATATTTGAAGGTTGGCAAATTAACTTTTGAAAGCTCAATAACTTCCACCAGAAAACTCGACAATGTCTCGCTCCTTCGACATCCTACTCGGCGAATCAGACGACGCCGGTGCTGGTTTCCGCCAGAAAAGGCTTGGTGACGAAATTGAACATAGGGTCATAATCGAGCGCGGTGAAGATCTGTTTATTGGCTGCGAACTGCTCCCGTAGTCCACGGTCAGTACGAGACGGGCTCCACCAGCGACGCATCTCTAGTCATATTCGACTTCTCGTTCCAGCCGAACAAGCGAGCCAAGAGATTTGTGCAGGCTCAGATATCCGTCGTCTTCGCGGACGAGCAGAACAAAATGCCAGAGTACGATCCCGAAGTCAAGGAGATGTCATTCGTGCCCTCTAGTCGCGGCGGCTACTTTTTACTGTTGAAAGAGACAGAAGAGAGCAAGAAAAAGGCAGGAAGCAAGAAAGAGGAAGAAGCCAAGGTCCCGAAATAAGTTTCTCCTTTATGCCTCTCGACGTTCGAATTTGTGGGGATTGCCGGAATAATGTGTTTCTTTTGCGGTCCAGTAGCACTTGAAGCAGAAATCCCAATCCAAGCACGTTTCGCAATGATGTCGCTCTCCATAAATATCCTGCATTTCACTTCGTTAACAAATGTATTCCCTCCCGTGCCAAAGATATGACTTTTGTGATTTTGCCTCTTATGGTCATGACTACACAACAGATAAGAAGAGAACTTACACAGTCACAACCGTCACAATAATATCTGGTCTGCCGTTTTCCTCTGTGGAGAGAAAGAAGCTTCTCGGCATCATCAATAGGAGCAGTAATGATCTCTTCTTCTGCTTCAACTTCCGCATTGATGACAGCCTGTGGTAATTCAGGCTCGGAGGAGTTCTTATTCGCGTCGTTCGGATCTAAAATGTCGGAAGTTGAAATGTTTTCGGCCTTCCTGAATGTTGATAGAAGATCATCGAGCATGTCTTCATTCCCATGAAAAATAGCTACACGCTTGGGCGTCCACCCGTGATGACACCTCCGGTCCAGATCTGCTTCGCTCTGCACCAGCAGCTTCACAACCTCCGAATCTCGTTGCCGAAATGCCCAGTGCAAAGGCGTCCATCCATTGACGTCCTCGACTTCGTAGAATTGCTTCGATTGCTTCTGCATGATCTCTTTAATCTTTTTGATTACAGAAACAGCACTACTTGCAGCTGCGAAATGGAGCAGCGTGTGGCGCTGCTTGTCTGTCCTGTCAAAATCGGAGTCGGTGCCAGTTGGACGACTCAGCTCTATGAGCTCCCAGGAATCACAATGGGCGGCAAGATGTAGAGGCAGACGACCTTGGGCATCGGCAATATTCTTCAAGTCCATAGAAGGATACTTCTCGAGACGCATCTTTGCCACGTGGATCAATGGTCTGGCCATGGAAGCGTGCAGAGCGGTTCCCCATCTACTTCCAGTGACGTTTATTGCTTTGACATCGGCTCCATTGCCGATAAGAAATCCCACGAGCTCCTCGTCTCCTCTGCGGACCGCACGTATCAACGCATTATTCCAAGTTTCATTATTTTTTTCTTCTTTGTCCCCTTTCTCAGCCGATTTGTCCTTTTTCCGTTGACTACCTGCTCGAAGAATGAGTTTATCAATCCAAATATTTTCCAATTTGGCAGCCCTTAGCAGAAGCGTTTCTCCATTGCGGGGTCGGGCTTCAATATCAGCTCCTGCTTCCAAGAGAAGCTCGACGATCTTCTCGTTGCTATTCTGGGCTGCTCTCATCAGTGGTGTCTCTCCCGCCTTGTTGCGGATCTCCGTATTCGCTCCAGCCTCAAGTAGTAATTCCAGTGCTTCTTGGGAGTTCCTGTATGCCGCATCTGAGAGAGCTGAGCTTCCACTGTTATCTACCAGCGTCACATCTGCTTTCCGGAGCAAAAGCAATCGAACCACGGTCGGGTTTCGAAAGTATGCGGCAAGTTGGAGGGCCGTGTTGTTGTGTATATCCTTGCTATTGATATCGACGCCGACATCCAGCAGAGTCTTGACGATCTGTGTATGGCCAAGTTTGGAGGCCGACCGTAGACAGGTTCCCAATTCTTTATTAGTATTCCGAGCCCTTGCTGTAATTGACCCAACCAAAAGCTTGACAACATTTTGGTGTCCGTTGGATATGGCACTTGATAAATACTCAGTGAACCAGTTGTGTTTGGCCTTTAGTTTAGGCCGAGCTCTCAAAATTTCTGTAACAACTTCAGCGTGTCCATTTGTTGAGGCCAAGTTAAGTGCAGCGGCAACAATGTCTAGAGCATTTCTGGACCCCTCGAAATCACTCTCGCTTTCCGAAGGATCCGAGTTTGACCTGGAATCGTCCATCGCTAGACTGCGAACTCTCGCTCGCGATATCATGGATGTGGTGGTAGGCATGGGCGCTCGAGCAGGTCTCCGAGAGTCACGAGAGTCACGAGAACTACTCAACATTCGTCGGTGGACAGTGATGTCTTCCGAATCTGAATAGTCGAAATCGGAAGCGATCTCCCTTGAGGACTCGAATCTCACATGGCGCCGGGGAGAAAGCGGTGGGGGAGGGGGGAAAGGCGGGCGCCATTCTACATCTTCTGACCTGGGAAGTTCCCGACGTCTAGAAAGGGGAGAGGGACGTGGGTAAGACTTGATCTCAAACTGATGGGGACGGATGATGATGGGATCCCTCTTTCCAACCCTGACGTATTCTCCATGTTCGATATTTTCCGTAGGTCTGTAAGGGGCTCGGCGCCGAAGCTGATCCCGAATGTCGAGAAGTTCTTGATGATCTATGGTCCTGGTTATGCTCTCAGGGTATCGCACTTCGCCAATGTCCACTCGTTTTACGAGTTCTAGGCGTCCATGGAACTTTCGAGATTCGACACTGCCCCGACGATCCAGGCGGGAGATTGTGAACTTCGGACGCCGCGGCTTCTTGTCCTTGGGCATTCCGCTCGACTCGGTCTCTAAGAGAAGCTTGACAGCGTCAACGTATCCTTTCTCTGCTGCTTTCTTCAACGCCTTTGGGCGTGTGCCATGTGGGACGAGGGCCACGTTCTCTTTGCTGCTCTGGAGGATCATCGTAGCGACCTTGCTCATACCATTTTCGAGGGCCAGGACCAAAGGAGTTTCGCCGGAAATGTTGAGAACAGTAAAGCATGTCTCGGGGTCATCATCGCTCTTGTCCTCAGTCTTCTCCTCGTTCTTCTCCACAAGGGAGCTGTTGGGATCAAGATTGATGTCTGGATTAATCTCCTTCTGTTCCACATTCGGGTCATCGATATGGCTAGGAGTCGGCTTAGTTGCCCCAAATTTTTCCACCAGAAGACTGGCGGCCGCTTCATGTCCATCTCTCAAAGCCACATGAAGCGCGGTATCGCCATCGCTGTTCTGGATTCTTACTTGTGCAGCTTTTTCTAAGAGCGGCTGGATCAGCTGCATTTGACCCTTTTCCGCCACTAGATGGAGTGCTGTATTGTTTTTGTCGTCTTGGATATTTGGATTTGCTCCTTTCTCGATCAACATCTTGCTGGTCTTCTCGAGACCGTTCGAGCAAGAAACATGAAGTGCAGTCCGATCTTGTTCATCCTTGCCATCCAACAGAGGGTGGTCTTCTAGCAGCTTCTCCATGATTTTGTAGTAACCCTTTTCTGCTGCGATGTGAAGTACGGATGGCGAATTCGGCCCAGCTACAGCAGGCTTGACACCGAAGTTTAGGAGCTTTTCCACAACGCTTAGATGGCCCTTTGCTACTGCTAATTGCAATGGAGTGACGGAATAATTGCTCTGGCTAGCCTTTAAGACCCGCTCTCTTCCCAGAAGCTCAATAATCTTATCATGTCCTTGACTGGATGCATGATGAATAGGTGTGAGATGATTTCGATCTGATGGGTCCTCGTACTCAATCTTCAAGGTTTCCAAAAGATACTTGATAACTTCTAGGTGCCCGTTTTCTGCCGATAGGCAGAGAAAGAGGTATGGTTGTGCAAGGTCGGAAGCATTGTTCACGTGACGAAGTAACGTAAGAACAATATCCTCGTGCCCTCCTTTAGCTGCCTCGAGGACAGAGGGTCCAAGTTTCGAGGATGAAAGCTTCGTCGTGTTGAGAAGATATTTCACGACATCGTCATGTCCATTCCGGGATGCCGTTTTGAAGGCCAGAAGCAGTTCCTGCTCCGAGGTTTTGGAACCCGCATTTTCATCTGGAATCAGCTTTTCCACAATCTTCAGAAATCCGAAGCAGCACGAGATTTGTAGCGGATTCAGCGTCGATATTCCTTGGTATTGCTTCTGAAACGGGTCGTTCAGATGCCAGTAAATTTGGCTCCAATTCCTGACAAGCTCCTCATTTCGAAGAAAATCCAACACGAACTGGTCTTCATCTTCTAGAGGAACTTCCACGGAGAAAAAACTTTTCAAGGAGCGAGCTTCGATAGACAGGAGGTAGTGCTAGGGCCAATATTTCACTGCATATTTCAAGAAGGCTGTATCTTGGTTCTCGGGAGATGAGTCCAGAATCTCTCCGCTTTCGTCAAGGTGATTAATCGCTTCTTGGAGGTCTGGTCGAGAGATGAACGAGAGGCACATGCGACACATCTCCCAACGTCTAGTACCATCGAGGAAATACCATTCCCATTCTCCTGCCTCCAGAAGAACATCTCTAACGCGGTCGTCTATCAGACGGACACAATTCCCCTCAATCTTGATGAGGAGTCGCAAACTCTCATTGAGACCGTCAATAAACTGGCGAGGGCTAGTTTCGACTCGAGAAGTGAGAGGGTTGTTATTGCTTCCGGCTTCCCCGCTAATAATTGACGTCTCTTCGAGCCTGGCTAGATCATCAATCACGGCTGGCCCATCAAGTATTATCTTCTCATTTCGTTCTAGTCCCCCACTTTTAGACAGTCTCACAACCGCCGCCAACTCATCCAACTGCAAAGTTCGACAGGCACAAGATAGCCATATCAACACCTGGCTAGCCACTTCAATATCCGAATCTGGGATTCTGTCCAATATCATTCGGACCATATTTGTTATTTCGGTGCTGGAGACCAAATCCGAGTGGCTCCTCAGCCATTGGACACCTATCAACTCCAGATATCGCACCAATATGTGAGATCCAAGTAGAGAGTCTGGTGACGATCGTTGGATGCCCTCGCATAATTCTTCTCTGAGTATCTTGAGAGCCGAACTTTGAAGCATCACATCTTCCAGGAAATAGGACTCATCATCCTCTTCACGTAACGATTCCAAAAGATCCATTGTAACCCAATTAATCTCGAATTCACTCGGTGGATCGAAATCTTCGTCTGTGGTGACAAGGACTTTGAACACGAAATCTAGCTCCTCGCTCATACGCGCTAAATCTTTGAGAAACCACATCCCTGACGGCTCGCACTTATCAAATGCGTTGATGATACAGATGATCTGACGATCCCAAGAAGCGGAAATCATTGATCGAAAAAGACCCCATAGTTGAGACTCGGTCCACACAGAACATCGGAGGTGGGTGTTGTAGTAGTTGGGAATGTGACTCTGTGACATGACTTCTGATAATTGATTGATGAGGGACAGAGACAGCTGTGAAGAATTCCCGTCCTGGTAATAATCCGTTCCGAAATCGAAAGAAAGGAATAGAAACTTTTGGAAGGTGCCTGAGGGGGCTTCTACTGATTCCTTTACGAATTTGGTTAGAGATACTTTGTTTAAATCTTTCGCTTTACATATGAGTAAAAGCTTGGCAGCAGACGAGTTATCTATCCAAGAGCGAAACTCCTCCCGAGTCGAAATCCAAGCCAGAGTGTTCTGGGTAGAATCTTTAATCGATTCAACGATTGACACCCTTCGGTCGGTTTCTTGTTGAGAAAAGTCTTGGTCCAAAAGAAGAGCGTTGATATCTGCATATTCTGTCCCGGAAACTCTCCCCAAGGAAAACCCCTTTTCATCTCGAGAAAGATCGACGATGGTCTGCTCCAGGATATTCCAGGATCCAAGTTCGTCTTCCGAGAAGTTCCCAAGATCCGAATGCTTTGTTTGGCGTGCAACACGCTTCTCTAGCAAACTCTCCAGCGTTGCTTCCCATCGTTGGACAATCTGTTGCGCGTTATTTAAGCGTATTACACGAGAAGAAGGCGAAAGTAGCTTACTATTGGATACTGTCGGGTAATGGTTTGTTCTTGATAGAAATCAACGATTTGGTATCTGCCCTGAATTGAATAGAATGCGTCTGAAAGATTCGAGAGATATTGAGAGGCCGAGGCAAGTCTCTCGGGGGATAAATCTGGAAGCTGCTGTTCCTCATCCGTATTCCGGAGAAAAGAAACGATCGTCTTCCAACGCTCGAAAGTTGCAACCCGATGAGGAGTTCCAAAAAATACCTACCAACAGTCAGCTATACAAGTATGGGACTTATGTTCCAATATCACAAACTAGAAGGTGGGTATTCTCTGTAATAAAACAGTACTCATGGCGTTGAGATGCAAGGATAAGTGCCTTTGGATTAAGTTAGATACTCATGTAGATGGAAACGAGGGAATGGGTTGTAATGTACCTGCTTCACCACGAGGCCCCCTAAATCATCGGCAAGAAACACAATGATGGTTTTATTTTCATTCTCATTCTCGTTCTCCTGTCCATTTTCAAGATTCTAGACATATCAGAGTTGCCCTCGGAAGGGAATGTCAAACACGTACCTCCTCGACCGGTTTCCGAATGCTCAGAACGAACTCTAGTAGCTTGGTGGCTTCCGCAACTGGGTCTGCTGGGTCTCCGTCTCCCAGTATCGCACGGGATTCATATTCGTAGTTTTTAACAATTGTGTTCTTGAGGGCTTCCGGCGCAGGCTCGCCATTCAGAGTGAAGACCTAATTTCGTCGATGTACTGGGACAATCCTATGTGATGGAGGATCAGGAAGGAACAGGAGCGATCTTGGGATCATCATTCTCACCATGTTTCTGACGATGACGAGTCAGTGGCTGTGCTTTTCTCTGAAAATGAGCCTTCGCGATACCCGATATCACTTGACGCCGTCAAGGCCAATTCCTCACTGAAGTGAAGCGGCATGGTGGCTAATTGATGATAGTGGGCCTTTTCTAACAAGAGGCTGGATCAGTGGTTGAGGTCAAGATATAGTGGTGGAGAGGCTTAAATCACGAGCGACCTAGAACCAGGCTGTCGTTGAAAAGGCACGCAGCCTTCGATTGGATAGAAAGGTTTTGGCTAGGGGCCAGGCTAACAACTTCTCAGAGACCTAGAAAGGGAATGGGAGCTGTGACTTGCCGTGGTTTCTACAGACAAGGACGGGAAGGTGCCAGGTATAGATTCACGCCATCTACTGACTCACGAGCAGAACACGTCCTACTTTCTCTGACTAACCAATAACAACGCAATGAATAAGGCATGGTCATACGGCTGATGTGCTGATGTGGAGGGCGCTGTGTGATGTTAAACCAGGGGAAGAAGGTGGGGTGTGCGTTTAAGAATATGAGAAACCGAATTATATCACAAGTCCCAAAATTCTAATGAATGTAAAACAGCCCTTCCACCAGCTCTCCGGCCGTCTGCAGAAGCCGATGCAATGCCAAATACTCGCATCGTAGCCTCGCCCCATCTCAAGGGTGCGTGGCTTCGATAATACCCAATATCATAGGCCATATTGCGAATACCATTGGAAGGGCGATTCAGCATTATCGTGAATGAGCTCAATGAACCATACTAGGGCAGACACGGTTCTTGAAGCTACTTGGTGAGGTCTTGCCATCACTGTCATTAGTTCTTCTGCCGGTATTTTCTCCATGGCGATATTATAACGGTTGGAGAAGGTTTTTCGAGCTTCGTGGTGGAGATGACTCGCCTTGCCAGTTACTGCAACGTACACTGAATATGCAGTCAACTGATATCGGCAGTGTTGGTCCGTACAGCCGAAATAGTAAGGAGCACCGCATGCGGCGTGGATGTCTTGACCCTCTGGATAAGCAAAACCAGAGCGGCATGCAACAACAGCCTCCATCACAGAGACGGCAGAATCATCACGAGGCGCCTGGACACAGCCGCGGATATCGTGGTCCATCCACCCTGGGTGAAAACAAGCCCAACAGTACGAACACTTCGAGCCCATATAGTCAAAGACTCGCATAGGACCACTCACAGCCAAATAGTCCTTGTAGTCTGCCAGTTTTCCCTCGATGATACTCGTATCATCGAACGGGTTCTTTACCTGGCTGACATAGTCCGCTTCAAGTCGTTCCCATAACCAGTCTTCATCGAAGAGGAAAACTTCACCAAGAAGCTGATGGTACTCGAACTTTCCGCTGCGATTCCAGGATTCTTCCATCAACTTCGACATTATTGGGGCGGCTGATTTGACAATCTTCTTCTCCTCTTCCTGCAAAATTCCGACGAATTTCTTAAACTTCGCATCGTATCCAGCCCGCTGATCCGCATCCCAAACTGCTGGCCAGTCCTTGCAGAGCCACCGTGGTGGTGACAGCAAGAGCTCTAATGGTCCGGCATAAGTCCACTCCCAGTCGAACACAGAGACGATCTTTCCATCCCTAACAAGCATATTACCCGGACGGAAGTCGTCGCACACGAGTGTAAAAGGGCCATAGTTCAACTCGTTGTAAACAAATTGAGGAGCAATCGATTTAAAGAGTCGGCGGCGCTTTAACTTCTTGATTGCGTCTTCACGATCGTCGATCGAGTTTTGCTGTTGAAGTAGGTGGGCCAACTTTTGCTCCGCGGTTTTGAGGAAGTATTGAGACGTCGATGTGTAAGGCTTCGAGTAATCTGACATCAATCTTCGAATTAGAGACTTGGCATTAAAGGGCTATATTCGACCACTTGCCATAAAGATTCACACCCCCACCCCTGAGAAACTCATTGATAGCCAACGTCAGCGGCTTTGTTCTCACAGACCATGTGGGTTGGTCTCCATGGCTATCCATATATAAGGATCCAATCGTATCGAATCTGCAATTTGAAAGTTGGAGCAGGAAGCCCGCGATCTGGCGATAAATGCTCTCTTCAAAATCTTGGTTCGAGTTGCCGTCAAAAAGTTTGACTCCAAGGTTATCTCCATAGATAAATTCGGTAATTATAAATGGACCAAAGCCTCCCACGTTATCTTCTGCCGTTCCGAAGGCAATGATATCTGGGACGGGGATGCTGGTAGTTGATTTAATGTACTTCATCACTGCTACTTCGTCGCGGACCTTCTTCTCCACAAACATCACACGCCCAGGTTTGGGGACACGCACAATCCACTGAAGACCATCAGCGAATGCTACCTTGAAGCACACGTTGAAGCTACCTCCGAGTACACATTCCACAGAACACTGCGGCCGGTCAGGACGATACTTTGTTGCTAATCGTACCACATCTTCGTCGTGGACATTAGTTATCCAGTTTCGAAGAGTCGATTCCCGAGACCGTTCGATGATAAGGTCGTAGTCCATGTCTTCTATATCATGAGGTCAACGACGTAGCTTTGTGAAGGCGGAGGCCGAACGTTAAGTTTCACAAGGTGGGCCTGACTAGACCTAAAGTAGCTAACCTGATCACATGATGAAGCAGCCTCAAAGTGATAGATAATTGAGTGAGTGTAATTAATAAAGCTCATTTGCAACTGCACAGGAAAACAAAAGTGTGCAATCCTCTCTCACTCCTAAATCTATTACAGCTGTCCATCCCAGACAAGCCCTCTACCTTCAACACCAGCCCGTCGTTCGAAGATGTTTGAAGAGCAAGACGTACGAGCTGACAAAGTAGCTCCTATCAAAAGGTCATCATGAGTTATAAATTTCTACCAGTGCTAGACTAGTATAATGTACTATGAATTGATTGTGACATACATTTCTTTCCCTCCGCAGCTTTCGCCTTGGCAGCCTGTGCAGCTATGGCAGCTTTGTTCTCAGCCCTCTTCCTCAACGAGGAATCACCTTGGTCCTGCATGACCTGGGCGTTTTTCGGATCAGTCAGAGCTGTGGTGACGGCTGAGCGATCTGCCTTCTGCTGTTCGGTGTATTCTGCGCCGGAAGATGACATTAGGATGATTTGTTGCTTCGATCGTAGGAGGAGTGATAGCACCAAAGTATATCGTAATTATGGTGTAATGGCGGCTTACTATGCAAGAAGAGAGCTTGAGGTAGAATCAATTTGGAGCAGTTAGATTTGGTCTGTTAAATAGGTAGTTGCGATGTATACGCCCTGCTGATGTGAACTGATCTGTGAGACTCCAACTTGAGCCTCGCTGCTGCAGGCAGGCAACTCAAAAAGACTCGAGTCATCGTGGCCCACTCACTTATCTCCGTACTCTGTATATTCTCATGCACACTGACTAGTAGGAGTGACGCTTTATTGGTGCCCGCGTCTTCGTGCGGAAACAGTTTGTCCTGTGCTCCCCACTCTGGGGCAGAGCGGGCCGATAAGCCTTTGTGTAGCGTCTAAAGCTAATCAAGCAGATGCGGGATATCGACAGGAAAGTTTGGTTGGATACCCGTGCTGAATAGGGTTCAGCACGACGAACAGTATTCTCGAGGCTGGGCCATATTTGTATTGCGGCATATCAATTGGCGAGGTAGATGCCGAGACGAGTTTTTGTAAAGTAAATATGTTACTAATATTTATAATAAATTTTAACGAATTCGCAAATAATTATAAAGTAAATGCGAAATATATAAACGGCTCTAAAATGCATGCAAAATATGCAAACAATTTATGTTAAAATATTAATATTTTCGAAACTCAATATTTTGTACAAAATCCCGGCAAAAAAAAAATATCAATGGGCAAGAGGCTCACAAAATCGTCATGAGTTTTGCACAAATATATTTTAATTAAAAATTAATATAGCAATGTATAAATTTTAAAAAAAAGAAAAAATAAAAAGAAAAAGAAAAATTATATATTTTTTCCAAGTGGCAAATGGGGCCCTCATTTGCGAAAGGCGGCGGATAGATAGCGTTACGGTGGATAATGTTCTAAGCAGAAATGCTTTTGTCTGCCAAGCCATTGTATTCGGAGGGCGGCTGTCGATCGTTGTATACCAGGAGTTGTCTTTCTTAAGCAATGGGATCTTTGTTAAATAAAGTTTGTGGCGATCCTTAAAGGGGAGTTATGCCAGTTTTCTGTAGCCATTTGTTGGATGTGATAGGAGCTTTATATTTAGCATTTTTAAATAATAAATGTCGTCCTGGCTCCTGGAACTTTTGTTTAATTTTGGTGTCTGCAGCTCCCCGAAAGTTTTGGTTCCAGCCATGCTTCTGACATATACCATGCATTTTATATATTTGTTGCTGTACAGGTGAATAAGATTCTAAGAAAGTTGCCGTAAATTGGTATAACTTGACTTCGAAAGTGTGTATACGAGATTGATTTGAGATCTGCTATTCGAGACCGAGATGCCATAAGATGCTTCTCGGTCCCGTATATCGAGTACATATCGAAAAAATACGGTCAAAAAGAACATTGATCTGTGTGGGGATTTTGGAATGGTTTATAATATGGAAATTGCTTAATAAGCTTAATAATACAAGTTCGAAATATTACCCACTAATATCATCAAATATTTTTATAATTTATTTTGATTTTACTTAAAGGCATATAATTAACCCATAGCTTTTTATATATAATAAAATAAAAGTTTTTAGAGCTTTTTATAATTTATAAAATAATATTAATAATATGATTTTTTAATATTTTTTATTGCTTAAAAATTTTATATTAATAATATTACTATTTTGTTATTTTGTTATTTTGCTATTTATATTATTATTAATTATATAATTTACTAATTATAATATTTAATTATATTAATAATTCAATAAGCTTTCTTAATAACATTTTAATAAAATTATTAAAAAATTATTAATTTTAATATTTTAATTTATAATTTTTAAAAATAAATAAGCAATAAATTTTTTATATTTAATTTTGCTTAAAATCTTAATTAAATCATTCGCTTTTTGCTTTTTAGTTAGGATATAAACTAGCTTTATTGTTCTTTTAATTATTAGCTTTTTTATATAATAAAACTTAATAATAATATATTTAATTTTTTTATGGAAAATAATATTTTTTGCTAATTTTAAAGCTTTTTTATTATTTGTATATAAAAAAGTTTTATTTTAATTATAATATTTTAGTTTTTTTAATAAACTAATAATAAAAACTAGCCTTTTAAAAGCTAAAGCAATAGCTATATATTTTAACTTGGTAAAACTTTAAATTATTATATTTTAAAACTTTGATTTTTAATTAAAAAAATAATTGCTTAAATATAATTAGATTGGCCGTTCGTTCCGTCTTGAGCGAACAAAACTAATTTGGAATAAAATAAAAATTAAACAAAATAAAATTAGTTATAAATATTAAATAAAAATAAAACGAAATAAAAATTAAATAAAATAAAAATTAAACAAAATGAAATTAGCTATAAATATTAAATAAAAATAAAACAAAATGAAAATTAAATAAAATAAAAATTAAACAAAATAAAATTAAACCAAAAACTAGTACAAAAATTAATATAAAATATAATTATTATTAAATCGAACCAAAGATTTATATAAAAATAAATATAAAATATATTAACTATTAAATTAAATTAAAGATTAGTAGAATATATATTTGATTATTAAAATTAAATTAAAAATTAGTACAAAAATTAGTACAAAATATATTTATTATTAAATTAACCTAAAGATTAATACAAAAATTAGTACAAATATATTTATTAAATTAAATTGAAAATTAATACAAAAATAAATACAAAATTTAATAAATTAATAAAAAATATATTTATTATTAAATTAAATTAAAAATTAATACAAAANTTAGTACAANCTATATATATTATTAAATTAAATTAAAGATTAGTACAAAAATTAGTACAAATATATATATTATTAAATTAAACTAAAAATTAATATAAATATTAATATAATATTTAATTAAATTAAAAATTAATATAAAAATTAATCAAAATTATATATATTATTATTAATAATATTTGCTGATATTATATTTATATTAAATCCAAGGCATTTGCTAATATCGACCGTAATATTTGCTAATATTATAATTAATAATAAAAAAAAAAATAAAAAAAATAAAATAAATCTTTGTGTAAGAATTGCTTTAGAATGATTTAATTAGAAATTTCAAAAATATTTTAAAAAATAAAATAGGAATCATTAATGAATCATATATAATTATATTAATATTTAAACTAAATGCTAAAGTTCCGTAAAAAAACTTTAGTTTTATTTATATATAATTAATATAAAGAACTAAAAGTATATTTCGCATGCATTTTTTTTTATTATTCGCATATATATAATTTTTTATTAATAATATGCTTGCATTTTATATAATAAAAAATATTGCAAGTTTCTTTGATATATTCACATTACACAAGAGCTGTTTTAAAAAATTAAAAAATATTTAACAAACAAAAGCTAATTATATAATTAATTTATTTATTATATTTTGCATTATTTATAATAAAATTAATTTAAAACTATTTATTAAAGCTTTTATTATATGCAAAAAGCAAGCTAACAAAGCTTTATTATTAAAGCTTTGTTAAAAAAGCATAATTATTATTGTCAAAGCATTATTTTAAAAATTTTAATAATAAAAAATTAATAATTAAATTATAAAAAGATTTTTTAAATTTATTTAATATAATTTTACCGAGTATTTTAAAACTAAAATCTTTAATTTTTAATTGGTAAATAAGATTATATTAATATTGCTAATATAAAAATATATTTTGGGTTATAAAAAGCAATTTTTTTTTATGGAAATATAAAAAGTTAACATTAGGGCATATATAAAAATAATTTTATATATTGCTTTTTTGGATTTTATAAGTAAATATAAAAGATTAGCAAAAAATAACTAGTAAATTAATAGGATTTATTAAGAAGCATTTTTTTAAATATATAAAAAAATTTTCCTTTTTAATTTCTTTTAATTTTAAATTTTATATAATATATTTATAAATGTACAAATTTTTAACATATTAATTGTCAATTATTTTTGAGATTTATTAATAATTTAAATTATTTTATTATTATTGCTTTTTATAACTTGATACAAAGCGCATATTATTATAATTATATTGGTTGATCCATTGAATTTATTTCGTAATTTGCGAGCTTTGGTATTGGTATTTTATATTTAATTATTTATTTTCGTATTAATTCTCTTTTTTTTATAAATGAACGCTTTTTTTCCTTTCGAAAATTGCGTTGGCCGCATAAATATTAAAATTTAGATTTACGTCAAATTTTATATATTTTGCTTTATTTGCAACCTATAACAAAGCTTATTCGAAATTCACGAATACATCGACAGCGCATTATTAATCGTTGGGAAAACCCAAATTTTGGCTTGTTTATTTCGACATCGTAAGCTTTAACTATTATTTCATTGCCCAGATAATGACCACCGAGCATAATGCTTTAATTATTATCGCATCGCAAAAACAATAATCATAGGGCACAATGCTTTAATTATTATCGCATTACAAAAATAATTATTATCTTTGCAATATAATAATTATTATCGCATCGCAAAGATAATAATTATTAGGTACAATGCTTTAATTATTATCGCATCGCAAAGATAATAATCGCAAGGCATGCCATTCCTGGTGTGCATCTACAAAAACAAGATTAATACGAGAGCGTGCGCACACCGTCGTTTTCCTACTATCAAACCGCCTATGAATTATCTATTTGCGATGCAGTTTGTGTGTTGTGGGCGTGTGACGAGAGAATATAAGCGATTGAAGTT
>NCSK02000175.1:0-70260 GCA_002276475.2 Chlorociboria aeruginascens | reverse complement strand
CCCCCCGGGCATGCAAGTAGCGCCTCCAGAAGGGCAAAACCCGATGAGCCAGAGGGCCGGCATTAGGAATCAGTCCCGCAATCAAGCCCAAAGACGTTAGCAAGAAGGGCATATCTGCTGCTGGTTCCACGCCTACCTCCACTGTTTCCGACAAAGCAGCGCTGAAGAAAAGGAAGTTCTCTGCTGGCCAACGAGACAACATATCTGAAGAAGAGTCGTTGAGAAAAGAACGCCGCGAAAAGCTCAAGCTGCGTGAAGAAAGAGACTACGACAGATATTAGGAGGAAGAAAATCTGCAGCGGCTAATAAAAGCCCACAGAAAGAATATCTACGTAGAAACCCAAATGTTGGAATATTAGCATTGCACATAAGATTGCTAATACGCTGCTGCCGTCGAAGTTCTTCAACCCGGGCTTCGAGGAGATGACGAGTCAGCAGAAGATCTCGGAGGAGAGGTATAAAGATCAAGATCATTTGGGTTATGATAAGGAGAAGAGTATTAGGGGGGAATCGTCGTTGGATCTTTCTTATTCGCTTTAAAGCGTTTTTGGCATTGTGGCTCTGTTCTTGGTCTTAGATATCACCCACGAACACTTTGGAAAGGCGTGATTGAGGAGCACATTGGGATCTTTACTTCTGTTACTTTCCCACAATTCTAAAGGGATTTATTTTCTTGGGATTCCAATTCTGGAGATTATCAGGCATAACACATGCCTATGAACAAGGTTATACCGGCAAGTGCCTTTCCTTACTCGCTGACTAGCACCACAGGAAAAGATCGTTGCAATCGTGGTACATCGACTACTGGCCGTGGTTCTTTTCTCTGCCGATTGGTCTCGGGTATGTTGTGATGGGGAAGGCTCACTGGATATTTCTATAGATGTTCTTGGTTCCATGGCTTGAATGTGTAGAGCGACGAAGCGACGAGACCGTAAAAAAAGAAAAGAAAGTGTGTTTGAGCGGTTATCATGGCAAAAGTGACTGTTTCACGATACAAATATGCTTGGGGAAAGCTCATACTCAATCAGTCCCATGATGGACATACGTTACTTTGGTTCATAAACAGGAGTCTACTGGGTATCTCTTCCATCCACCGACACCAAGAATCCCACCATCTTCTGATTTGGAGTCGATAGCCCATTTTCTCAGAGCCATCATATCCAAATCACTCCTCCATCCAGCTTCCCACATCTCTATGCCCGTCCATGCAATCATTGCGGCATTGTCTGTGCAGAACTTTGGCGGCGGAAACATCAGCTGTATCTCTTCCTTTCCATCTATTTCAGCCCTTGCCCTCAAAATTGCACCCAATATATGTTTAAGATACTGATTGCTGGCGACACCCCCTGACACTACGAGAGTCTTGACTCTCTCGAGACCGGGCTCTTGCAGCGCTGGTGTGATGCGAGATGCCAAGTGTTCAAAGGCAAGACGCATAACTTCACGTGCAAGAATCTGACGTTCCCCCTCATCCATGTTAGGTTGCCGCTTCAAGATTGAGGCGGCTTTACTTCCAATTCCAGAGAAAGAGAATTCTTTCATGGCTCCTCTGTGCCCTTTGGGGCCAGGATTTGTGTATGGAGGTTTGATGGACCACCCAAAACATGTCTCTTTCTCGTGTAAGAAGTGGGATTGGCGAGTTGGAGGATGATAGTCATATTTTGGCGGCATATCAGGGAAGGCAAAAGATTCAAGGGCAGGGCCGTAGGATGCACTGGTGTTGGATTCTAAAACTTTGGATGGTAGAATATCTCGTGCACATTTATCAATCATGTCTCCAACAGCAAGGTCGGTCGTTGTAGAAAGAATTTCGTGATCGCACAGTCCACGAGAATGAACTAACATTGTATGTCCACCAGAGACCAGGAGAGACAAAAATGGAAACTCGGGGTTTGTACAATCTACAACATCTCCATTCAACGCAGAAACCATACCGGGCGTCAAAGCGTGAGCCTGCATATGATTTATGCCAAGTATTGGTACCTGCCATCCAACTGCCAGCCCCTTTGCTGTATCAATACCTGTTATCAAATTTGCTCGCATACCCGGCCCACGTGTCACTGTAACAAAATCAGGCTTCTTTCGGAGATCTGCTCCATGTGTATTGGGAACCAGCAATGAATTTCCAGGCTGTGCAATGGCTGCTGGTTGAACTGGAAGATTTTGGACAGCCTCATTGATGAGGCTTCCAAGGTGCTTTTGGTGAGATATGTGTGCTACAATTGGGTGTATACCCCTGTGCAGAGAGTTATCGGACGTAATTTTCGAATGGAAGTGTAATGTCGCTGAATTATTCGTATGTTTCTCTAACACCGCTACGCTTGTATCATCGCAGGAAGTTTCGATGGCAAGGGTTAGGAGATTTCGGCGTTGTCGGCAGCCCAATCCCAATACTGAGGATGGTCTGATAAAGTGGCATGGTGGTCTCATCAAGGTTATTTTACTGTTTTGTTGGTTTTGTTGAAATGAATAAGTTGATGTGTCGTTGAAAATAGATAGAGAATCTCAAACATCCCCTGATGGAGATCGATTCAGCCTCGTGCACCGCCACATTAGCCTTATCCATGCACATATCTAATGACATATGTGGCGGGGTCTTCATTCTCGAGCGTTATTAGTTGTAAATTTTTCAGCCAACTCCACTCTTTAATCAAGGAACAATCAAATCATGGTGTCTTACATTGATACAGTTTCAATTAAAGTTGAGACCCCAACAGCAATGATACTATCTACACTACAATCATAATCGAAGATACACAGCAGCGCTTAACCCGAATACAGAGAAGCAACCTTCTATAAAGTTATGTATGACTGTCCCGAGAGTAAGATTCAGTGAAGCTCACTGTCACCATCCAGCCTAAGATCTTCCTCGGATATATGTACAGTACATTCCATAAAACGATATCCGCCCGTGAATTATGCAATATGATGGTCAACATCACGCCAAATCCAAGGGCGACACACTTCGGGATATGAAGAATGCGGCGACGGAAAAGGCAAAAGACATCCTCCATATCGATGGCCCCAGAAGAAACGAACAATCAGAGCACAATTCTGTAGTTAAAGAATTAGACAAAAGTCCTGCCTTTGATCCATCCAAGTTCTCGAACAAGTCTCGAATTGCTCCAGCTAAGAACACTGGCAACCCTATTGTTGTTGTTCTTCAAGGAGCCATAGAGACAATTATCAATCCCAAAGCTTCAATTAAATCTCGAGTAACTCGGAAAGCTGCTGGCAAGCTTGCAAAGAGCCAAGCAAATTTTTCTCGACAAACAGATTTAGATTTTCTGGAAGCGCATGACGAGTTGGACAGAGCGAGGAATGCGAATACCCAAGATGGCGATGCACAAACAGAAAGGAAAAGGGGTGGGGATGTTGTTGAATTAAAGGAACGCATTGATGAATTAGAAAAGAAAAGACAAAGCATGATGGTTGCAGCGGTTACAAGTAGGCATGTACAGAGGGTGGGCATAGTGGATTTAACTACTCTACCCCCATTCCCGCCTGATAGCTTCTTTGAGAAACGAGATGATTACGGTATGATAGAATTTCAATGGGGAAAGTGGATTGGATATGTAAGTATGCAAGCCTCTATGGGTTTCATCAAGCTAACAACCCCAGAAATTGTTGCAGGTTTCGCACAATTTTACAACACAATATATAGATGACTTCGAAGAACTTCCTTTCAATATTGTTACCTTAAGACGGCACGTCGAAAGGCTCATTGTAGTCAGCGCTCCAATTCAAGCTTTCATTTTAGATACGCGGCGCATTTATAGATGGGAGGACCCAGTTCGCACTGGCAAATGGTTGGTGTTATACATCGTTCTTTGGTACTTTCGATATATATTGTCATTTACTGTAAGGGCTCTACTTATACTTGGAAGTCAAACTAACTGTGGCAGTATGGATACATCGTCTACGCTAGCATTATGAATTACTACTATCCCACTTCCATCGAAGAGCTTCGGCACAGCATCGCAAGAACAATATATCGAGGGGCCACAGCACTCAAGCTTGGTGAGTTGATGGATAGACATGGATCCAGCGATTGGCTAGAGCCACTGATAGATGAGCTGGGCCCTTATATACAAGTTCAAATTGCCGACCTGGCAAATTTTCTCGAGGTTCTCTACAATTTCTATCATTTTCGATCTCCTCGAATGACGGTTGCATCACTTTGTCTCTTTGGAACTTTCTTCATCCTCAGCGCCTTCACTTCGGCCGAATTCAGCCTGAAGGTTTTCTGGTTCATTACAGGCTTTACGTTCTTTGGTGGCTGGCCCATTGCCTCCCTCTATCCTCGATACCGGCTTCTCGTCTCACCATTCAAATGGGCTTTCTGGGATATTCCAACCCATGCAGAATTTAGTTTTCAATACCTCCAACACCGTTGCTCTATCATTCGTGAAAAGTTACAAGACCTTAGCTCAGGGGACGAATTTATCGATGGCAACGAAGAAATCTCCGACACGGAATCCTACAAATCGGCCGAAAGTTTCCACCTTCCCGAAAACCACGATATTCTCTCTTTCGCGTGCACTTATCTCCATACACCCGGCCATCTCATTATATCGCTCTCGGGAATACGCTTCGAAGCTCGGGGGCGAAAAATTATCCCTTATACTTCGTTCAATGAACCTTACACTGCATTAGTGGAAATGAGCAAACGTCAAACAAGAAGTGGCATTCTAACTCTGCTGGCGAAGGTCACGACAGGGATGGATGAACTGGAGCTGAAATTTCGAGGAAAAGAGGGTGATGGCAGGAAAATAGATAAGAATGGAAATGCAGTGGTGTTACTGGAAAATGTGAGGGGGAGAGATAAGGCTTTTAATACCATCTTGGGATTTAGTGATCACAGATGGAAGTGTTTACAGTGGCCTGATTGAGTGTGTGGTTCCTCAATCTGCAATAATATTGTACTTTGGTGATCCTCCGCTTCGTGCCTCCAGGATGAACAATGCTTTAGCGACTTTGAACTTACAGCCAAGTACAAAGTGATATTCTGTTGAAGTCTTAATCTTATCAAGTATGAAGTAGTAGTTAATCATTGAAAGACTTGATTATAAATCGCCCCGGGATAAACTTCTAGCAACGTGAGGGTAAGGGGAGACGACATCGTGAATGGCTCTCTCCTTTCTTTCCTGGCCTTGCTGACCTGCATTACCAAAATTAAATGGCTATTGTCCGCATCCAAAAGCACTTTGTACGTCAGGTAGCACCAATCCGCCTTCTAATTCTAGATAGTTTCGGCGATATACCAATATTTGAGTACATATCTAACTTCTTCTAAGCTATCACATGATGAACTTCGGGTCATGTGTTTACTGTCAACCGAAACTCCGGGTCGTCAACTCATGGCAGCCTTACGAGTTATCCGTTTCCACCCGTTGTCAAAGTACGAGTACGAATAAGCGTCGGCTACGAGTACCGACTCCGGAGCTAACTCCCAACGTTTCTTCCCTTCATTATTCTCACATCAGCCCGTCTCGTCCAACTTCAACCTCAACCCCAATCACACAATGCACATTCTATAACACAGTTTACATGGCGGTCTTTCCCCTCAAGACGGTCCCACTCACTCGTTCTCTCTACCGTCGCAGCCTCCGCCAACCCATCCGCAAACAACCTGCCACAACCACCAGCACCCCGCCATCCAAGCCCGCACCACCCCTCCCCGAGGGCGAAGGAACCTCCATCCCCGTCCCCAACACCATCGCACACCTGCCTCTCTGGCAGCGCCTCGGGCCCCTGACCCGCACATTCGAAGCCTATGGGCGATCGCAGAGAAAAAGACCTTACACGACCCAGTTCGTCAGCTCGCTGGTGATTTATTTCCTGGGCGATCTGTCTGCACAGAATATCAACGGGGATGAATATGATTGGAAACGGACAGCTCGAGCATTGGTGATTAGTTCGGGGAGTAGTATTCTGAGTTACAAATGGTATGTGGTATTCTTCATTTCGACAGAAGTGGACAGGATTGATGAGAATGAACGCATAGGTTTATGTTCTTAGGCAGCAATTTCAACTATGTGTCTAAAACCCTATCTCTAATCACCAAAGTCACCGTCAATCAAATCGTCTTCACCCCCATCTTCAATACCTATTTCTTCGGCATGCAATCGCTGCTCTCGGGCGATTCCTTCCCCGAAGTTATGGAGAGGATAAGAAGAACCGTACCGATTTCTATGCTTAATAGTTGTAAGCTGTGGCCCGCGGTTACGGCGTTTAGTTTTACGTTTATTGATGCGCAATACCGCAGTCTTTTTGCGGGTGTTATTGCAATTGGCTGGCAGACTTATTTGAGTTTTTTGAATAGGAGAGCGGAGATTGAGGAGGCGGAGAGTAGGATGAGAGAGTGTGAGAGGGAGAATGAGATGGATATACGGAAAGAGGACGCCCAGAGAGTCAGTGCATAACTGGATATGTATTGAGGATTAGATATGCATGCCGTGAAGGAAATTAGAGATTCATAGATGGACTGGGTCTGGGTAGGAAAGGATTGGGTTATTCTCTTCCGAGCATTCACGGCGTTGCATAGACAATGTTGGTTTGGATTGCATCTTAGATATTTTTAGACAGGTACACACCATTTCCAGAGAGTAAACAAAGACTTATACCCTACATGAGTATCCCGCAAGCCATCGCTACCATCCACCACATTATTCTCAAACCCCGGAAACTGCCACGTCTCCTTGTCCTACCAAGATGGGGGGAAAAAAGAGTATATATGTGGAGGCACATGTCAGAGCCTCATTCCGGAACCTGAATTTCCTATTCCAGTTCCCCATCCTGTGTGCTGGCATTCTCATATCCGCTGCTCCTACAAACAAACCGATAGGTGCCCTGTATATGCCTGTCGACGTATGCCAGCGCATCTCCTATTTCAGGGCATCCAGATGGTCATTAAGTGTCATCACGCCCCTTGAAAGCAACTATTGAAAACAGACATCGAGATGCCGGCCTCATTTCAAGAGTATGCCCCGTCTTTACTTATACACAAGCCTAGGACGCGAGATCGTCATTCTTTCCCGGTGTATCAGGCTAATATATCTACAATACAGCATTATTAATTCCCGACTCTTCAAGTTCACCGTCGGCAGAACGAGTGACAATGGCGCGACAGAGTTCTTCGTGCACGAGGAAGCGATCGCTCAACTTTCCAGACCGCTGCATAACTTGGTGAGAGGTGATCTATCGGAGACTCAGGCCGGGTGCACGATATGGGAGGATGTAAGCAAAGAGACATTCGAGCGGTTCGTCCAGTTTGCGTATACCGGCGACTACTCGGTACCGCAGACTGAAAAGCGGAAGGGCATAGTAAAACAGGACACAGTGGAGGATGACACGGCTTTCCCCCCTCAGGAGGTTGAGGGCGAACCCGAGGTGAACTACTTCGGCATAGAGAATAATAATTGGGGTTCTCTTGCAATAAGCAAAAAGCCAAAGAAGAAGTTGTGGAAGGACATCAGAAAGTCGAAGAGGTCGCCAGAATTAGTAGAAGAACCAGCGTTTTGTCCCATGCCAACCACCTCAAGCCCAGTCATTCAACCCACGAGAGAAAAATACCCAGAAACGCCCTTGTTGAGTCAATTCCGGGGCACTTTCCACTCCCTCTCAATTCCCCTACTCGCCCCGCGTAACAGTTACGAGAACACATGCGAACCTGCTGAAGATTTCGAACGAGGTCAGAGTTATTCCAATGTGTTTCTTGCGCATGCCTCTTTGTATATCTTAGGGGATTATCATCTTATTGATTCGTTGAAAGCATTGGCCTTACACAAGCTCCACAAGACGTTACATATCTTCCAGCTCAACGAGAATGTTGAGGATATTATCGACCTTGCGAGGCTTGCATACTCTAATGAAGGTAAAGGCGTCGAGGGAGGAATTGGTGGATTAAGAGATTTAGTTTGCCGGTATATGGCCGTTAATGCATCGACATTATCACTTGATGCCGGGTTCCTGGATCTTCTAGGTGAAGGAGGTCAGTTTGCCCAAGACCTTTTCAGGTTTGTTACTTACCAAACGCTCTGAGTCTCTTTTCCAAGCTGCCTGCGCTCTTCGGTACTGTACTGGCAAATTTAGCTAAATAATTGGTGTTATATTGAATATAATGCTAAGTTCTTCGAATAGCAATAAATTTGCTACCTTCAATCTTCTAAGCTCTATCAAAAACAAATTTTCTATCACTCTCTCCAACTCCCATAATACTCGCCTCCCATATCTACCACATACAAATATAATTTTAATATCTTATGTCTATTCTTCTTACCTTAATCCTGAACCAGTACCTTACGCAAGCCATTATTCATTATCCATATCATCCATATCATCCATATCATCCACGTTACCCAATTCCCAGCCTCCATACGTCTCAATACCACCACCGGTAGGATTTGGAGACTGTCACGTCACTCCAATCGTTATCCCACTGTTGATATTAATCCGGTTCCGCCTTGGGTCAAATGGCAATATCGCCAGCTATATCTTCCACTGCAACCCTCCATAGCTTAGCTCTGATAAATCGCTTATACAACACAAAAAGCTCTTATAAGGGGCCCACTGTGTTATCCCGGCGCCCACCAAAATAAAATAAATTGTAGCCCGCAAACGAAATAGTTGGATGGTTGTGGAGGTGCGTAGCTCGGAAGAAATTTCATGCCTAATGGGATGGGGAGTCCTCCAGAAATTCTAGAAGGGGGCATAAGTGAAGCTATTCTTACTTATGCCTGAAGTTGATTTGTATGATCGAAGTCGACCCATGCGAGCCTTATTATACCCACACTGGCAGATTCTCTTTTTATGCTGAAAACCACTTTTGACGCTGAAATGCGCCTTTGCTTCCTGACCCCGTTATTGGCCTTTCTCACTTGCTAGCCTCCTTGCGTTCTACCCAC
Organism: Chlorociboria aeruginascens; assembly: GCA_002276475.2. Classification (NCBI taxonomy): domain Eukaryota; kingdom Fungi; phylum Ascomycota; class Leotiomycetes; order Helotiales; family Chlorociboriaceae; genus Chlorociboria; species Chlorociboria aeruginascens. The sequence continues at coordinate 61,354 of NCSK02000175.1, read as the reverse complement.
CCTTCTACCCGTACCCGTAATCGATTGGTATTGATGAACTCCTCTAATGCCTTATTGGGTACTGCCTTAGTTATGGCGTCAGCGGGGTTGTCCTTCCCATCAATTCATCTAACTTCCATTATCTCTCTTCGCTCATATGACTGCCTAAGTGCCATCATATCAATCATTTAACGCTTCTCTTTCGTAGCTCCTAACTTGACCAAGCATTCATAGATAGAGCGCGAATCCGTCCAGACTATAATTGTTATCTTTGGAAGATTGAGCTGGTCGGTAATCATCTTGGCAGTCGTTCTAATTGCAATAGCCATATCGACTTCGCTGACCACGCCATATATCTCTGAGGCAATAACACTCCTAGTCACTCGCTTGCTCTTGGTAGAGCTGTAATGAATCAGGTATCCATATAGTTCAAAATCCTCTTCTGGAGTTCTGAGCTTGTCCCCTTTGAAATTATAATTTGATATCCAACCTGGGAGCTTAAATCTTTATTGTTGGTAATCAGAGAAATGGAGAGATACACTTTCTCTCATCCCATCACCCCATCCCTGTGGTGCGGTAACTGACTAATTGTCCAGAGTGATGTGGTGTGGGGAGGATCTTCAAACGCTGTCGTATCGATCGCTTGTCCTTGCCGGTTGGGATACAAGGCTGCCATATTAAGCACTATAGTAATGTCCTCCACCTTTGTTGTGATACTCGCTCCACTCCCTTCATGGCCATGACCTTTCGATATAGCCACCCCTATGATTAGATATCGTAGCCCCCTAAAATACCATTTTAACGGCCTCGGGGCTCGAGGCATAAAACTCTGGTAGTACAGTAGATAGGTAGACCTCCAAAGATGGAGGAAAAGGGGGGGTCGTGTCTGTAAGGCTGCGTTTCCACAAATATGGGCCTTCCGATCCTCTTCTGTTGTTTGTATGTCGAGTTGGTTATCTTTGTCTCCCGTTGCACTCTCCGTATGGCGGCGCTATTACCTGTTGTAGGCTTCGTAGAATCCTCATTTCTCGTCCAGTCTTGCAGAAGCGCGCTGAGCTGGAGTGATGGTGGAGAGTAGAAGATCTGCATCTGCCATCTTGTGTATCTCTCGGATATATGGCAATGTGGGCATATTCGAAAGGTACTCATAAACGTATGCTGAGAATGGATGCCGCAGTGCTTCTCATTCGCTCTCTGGGCGTCCACGCCACCATGTGTCCAAGCCATTTCTGCGCTCTCTCTTTCTCTTTGGACCTTTGAGATCTAAATAATTGATTCTACCTATATATGCTCCCTCGCTCCTCTGATCTCGTTCTTCAACAACATATATCAATGCTCGGTTAAGAAATAATAATAGCATGTCTTAATCTGTGGAAAAAGAGGAGCGTGGAATTTGAACTTCAACATCGATTTCCTAGGCACTGAAACTAAGAGTTCATGTAGGTGGGCCGATGTTAGAGACTTCTGAAGTAGCATGGGCTCCATCTGCAAGACTCTTTCGAGAGTATCGCTTCTGGACGCTTGATATTCTTAGATCCTTTGGGTCGTCCTCTACCCCTCTTGATAGGTTCGTCAATAGCTTCCTCAGCTGGAGGGGGACGAATCTCCTCATGTAGAGTAGGAGGGTCCTTGTGAGGGGGGTCCTGGCCGGCAGTTGGGGTTGTGCCGCCTTTAGCTTTGTCAGATATCCCTTCTTTTAGGATACTTAACTGATCAGTGGTTGTGCTATCACTGTTGTTTTCACTATCGCTATCGGCCTCGATATCATCTTCGCTTTTATTGGTATTTATACGAATATACGAATCTACTAATAATCTTTGACACGGATGAAAGTATGAGCTTAGCGGGGAGCATATAAGGGGCCGTTGGTCCATCTTTCGTTGGCACAAGGTAGATAGAGAGAGAGAGATATTGCGATGCAGATTTCTGGGCCCCCCAGACGAAAAGGTAATCCAACGATCCGAAGTCGTGGTGTTGTTCTAGCGGTTCGCGCTACCTTCTGTACATGTTTATAATTTGAAGTTATAGCTTTTGAATAGTATTGTCTTACTTAGTTTAGATATAATAGTAGTACTCTACGCTCTATTTCCTCGGATCTCCTCCATCTGTCGCAGGATACTTAGAAGGGGTTGTCATGTGCGGCTATGTCGAGATATCCATGAGGACGAGGCATAATAGAGTCAAGAACTTCTCCAGAGCAAATTATGCTTTCTGGATTTTTGCGGAGCTTCTCGTGTTGATACTGATATGCTTAAATAACTGGATCTTCAATTGGAAGTTGGAAGTCGTTGTTCTCGCTACTTCCAAGGCAGCTCTGTCTTCTCATTCGAGTATGCCATCATGTCGGCAGAGCCACTAATTCCTTCGGGTCGAAGTAGTGAGACCGAGAATATTAGTATGAATTGGCTCAGTCTGCTGGCGTCTACCCCATAGGTCACATGTAATGATGACAGGTCTCTCTGAGACGCGAGCATCGGTCAAGTATGCGGTAATCCTCATCCAAAACCCAGAATAGCGTGGTGTATAGGGCCCAGACATCCACCTTGCATGTTTGGTAGCGTTTACCGCTAGCAAACTCAGGGGCCACAAACCGGAGGGTACCAACCCCTGATGTGGCGTCAATGGCGTGGCGGCTAAATCCAAAATCTACATCAGCATATGATGTAATAGGGCATTCAAAAATTGCCTTGCCAGATGGTTGATAGAGGTGTCGAGACCAATATCAACTTATTTCTTCATCTCCGTCCGTCCCTCCCTCCCTCCTCCCTCTTTCTTTCCCTCTAGCTCAATAGTGACTCTCGTTTCCGACATTCGCAAGGCCTGGAAAGTTCTAATATTTTTAGACGAAGGCCATACTTAGATATTCTACTTTGGGCGAATACCCCTTAGGTCAACCAGTAACAGATGGAAAAGGCCAACCATCTAAGGATTGACATAGGTCCTCTCCAGGGAATGAAAGTCCCGTTCCCATTCTCATTCCCATGAGTGATGGGTGTGTAACCCCTAGATAATAAAAAGGACCGAGTGACACTAGTGTATACCGAGTGACTGTAAAGAGTTCGTGGCCAATGTATACCAACGACTTTCCGAGTTCCGAGTCCGCCATCCAGCGCATCATTAAGTATTGCTTCGAAGTATAGGACACCTTACACGGTCAGCAAACGGGGTAGGTCGTGGAACTGAGAAAGTTAGTATGGTTACAACTGAATGGCTGAAGATGGAGTGAGAAGGGGGATTATATACGACGGCTCAATTTGCTGTTGAAGAAGCTTGCGTAGGGGAGAGTATGGCGAACTTCCCAGCTTTTTGTTCCCGTGTTTAGATCTCGTCTCCATCCTCGCTAACCATTTTGGAGGCAATGGAATCGAAGCATTTAGCTCCTCCCCGCCGAAACTTTATTAAGTCTATCCAGTACAAAGATGAGGGAGAACAAGGCGAGTGCCCTGCAACTGTGAGCCCTGTTGCTATCTAAAATTAAATTAGCTAAACCTGAAATAGAGGGATAGTGCGAACTTCCCGGTCGGTCGAGAGATAGATTATCTGCTTACTCTTCTCGGGGTGAGAGAGAGTGCTATGGTTCTACCTTCATCGTCCTAAAACTTATTCAGGCGCTCCTTTATGTGGGCTAAAAGGGAAAGAATGGGATGAGAGGGGTTGAATAAAGTGCAAAAGAGGAGGAGAGGAGGAAGAGTATGGTTTTGATCACGGCCTGCGTGACGAGGAATGATGGATGAGGGAGCAGACTGGCTGTTTTATAGATTCTGACGAAGGAGTTCAAAGTGAGAAAGTAGAATGTGTGATATCAGGAACTTTGGCGTGGTAATAGTAGTGTTTGGAGGTGCAAATAGTGTTAGAGAGTTGCGGTGAAGTATGAGGGATTTGATACTGTTGGTGGCCGCAAATGCGTATCTAGGTGGTGGAGTATGAGACGATGTCAGAGGATCCCTCTCTTACCCCACTCTGGCGGTGAAGGTTCACGACGTGAATCTACGGCACTTGCTAATATTGAGACTACAGATTCTGTTTCTATAGACTAAAGTCTGAAGATGTAGAGATAGTCTCATCTGCATAGCTCCCATGGGCTAGGAACATGCAGCAGGTGTTGAGATGTGGGTACGTATTGTAGGAAAGGTGCAGAGCAAGGGGAGGGTTGTATATTCTAATTACACGTAATCTTCGACATACTATGCAATATGGGCTCTCTCTATCATTGAGGATGTCGGAGAGCTCGGCCCTTGGACTGTTTGTATACAGAAGGGGTGCATATTCTGTTTCCATCCCACCGCAACCCGATACCCAAATTCCTCTCGCCGACTCTTCCCAAAGATATGGAAAAGCCTCGGGAAAAATCACATGTTTCGCACTTGCCGCTTGGCGTAGGGCTTTCTGCAGATATTGGAGACTAGGTAGTTTTTAATTGACCTCTGCCGTGTGCACGTTGAAAAGGAGAGAATTCTAACCACTCAGCAAGATACGAGGACCGGAGATGCTGCGATGTTTTGGCATGTTTGGGTGTTTGGCATTCCACACCACTTGGCAGCTGATTCTAATTCCGCAGGTATGAGCTTATCAATGTGGATGTAGAACTGATTGCTTTGGAAGTACCTGCATAACACCAAACGCACCGCCCCTCGCCCCACCCTCCTCAGTAAGGATAGGCCCTCACCTCATCCTCCTTTTCAAAGTCTAACCCCTGATCAACCTGCTCTTGATGCCTCTTATCTAGGTACTCGAGTAAAACATCCTCATACATCTCTTTCCCCTTATACTTTGCAACATCGTCGCCCCAACTCCTGACTGCGCTCGCTAATCTCCCCGGCACGTACGGCTCATCGCAAATCTCTGTGATGGGATGGAAATAAGTCCTGATTGTGAAAACCACGCCTCCAGATTTCGGCAAACGACGTAGCGTTTGGCGCTCAGATCGGAAGTAGTGGTACGAAATGGCTTTATTTTTCTCGGCTGAGAACCAGCCTACCGTCCCAGGTGCCCCGTCTTCGGGCCCAATACTTGAGGACCAGGGGAGTGAGTCATCGACTTGCAAGAAGTAGTTGTTCTGTTTATTGACGTTAGGTTATGCGGGTAGCCATAATGCCTCGGATAGGAAGCTTACACGCTGCACAGGCCCATTAGGCTGCACTCTCCGGAAGAAATTCATCATCCCCTTTTCAAGTTTTTCTTTGAATCCAGGGACATCGCCTGATGTGTGAATTTCACTAAGCGGCATGCCAAGTTTGTCTTCTAAGCGCCAAAACCCAGCAAGTAGAATGGCGCCAGCCAGGAGATAATATTGCCCGTCTTCTTTCTCAAACATGATGGCCAAATCATCCTGTATGAGGCGAGCAGACATCTGCATTGGGTCCTCGGCTAGCGGCCGCTCGACGATGTTGAATGATTCCTGGGTTACTAAGTTATCGATGCCGACGGGTGTGCGTCGGTATAGTGAGGGGTATCTTTCGGGAAGGTAGTCACATAATTCTTCTAAAAGTTCAACTGCGCCGTCGAATGCCGATGGGTCGGTGTAGCAGCATTTGGAGCCACGCTCTGCTATGCGCTTGGCTTTGTCGGCGTGGAATTTCAGGTAGTGATTATCGAGTTCTTTAACGTGTTAGCAAACAGGGGACTTTTCACAGGGATGGCAACACACCTATCCACTCATCCCAATTCATGTTTCTCAGTCCCATGGTAATGTGGTAAAGGCCATGTCTGAAAGGGCGGTAGGGGTTTGGTTTCGTGGTGTGGACATCCCAATTAGGGGCGGGTGTAGCAGTTGGGCGTTTGAATTCCACGGGCTCCCATACTATCACATGGTTAGCACCTTCATAAGTTCCAATTGAAATTCCAGACCTCCTGGTTTTCGTGACGGTGCTTTGTAACTTCTTGATGTAGGTTTCTCCTTTTCTAGGTCAGGAGTTGTCGGTCGGCGGCTTCCACTCGACTTGCTGAAGAATTGCCGTCCGAGAATCTTAGTGGCTCGGAAGCAAAAGAACATGGCAAGGAATAGAAATGACAGAGCATAGAAAGCCGGCTTCGGATTACATTGAATTTGCTTAGTTATTTGTCCGATGATTGGTTCTACCCATTTTTGGAACCTCTGCACTTGCATTTTGTTCATTTTGACGTTTGTTAGGGGCATTGAGATCAACAAGACGAGAAGAGAAGAGAAGAGAAGAGAAGAAGAGAAGAGAAGAGAAGAAGAAGAGAAGAGAAGAGAAGAGAAGAGAGAGGCTCACCGGACTCCACCAATATCCTCTGGAATAGAAAACGTTGGAGCTGCAATGATTGCTCCGGTGGGTTCATAGGTGAGAAGCTTTAATATCATCAAACTCCTAGATACCACTTCACGCCATCGGCCTTTATACTTGCTCTTCGAGATCCAATCGAACCAATAAGTCTGGGTATCGTGCTGTTGACGATCAAGAACCTCTGTAGTAACATCCCGCGTGACGTGATTTGGGATATCATCTCGAAGGACGAAAGAAATTGCTTGGCCCTCTCGGAGGTGGATATGAGCTACTACACCCTCCCCGAGGAATCCCTCTCTCGTCTCCTTCGAGAAGATGACCGTGGGACATGACTCAGCATGCTCTTCCCCACGATCGATGGTGACGTCTAATTGAAGCTTCAGGTCGCTGCTAGAAAAGATGACTGTCTTGCTCTTGACCGATCCGGGCGGGTGATCCGGCATGAGGATTTCAACCGTATGTTCAGCTCGCGCATAATCAAATGCCGGAAATATCTCAACGTCTAGAAGGATCAGCGCAGGCGTGAGACTCTGGCCGGTGGTGCGTACCCAAATCAACTCGTCCACGAATGCATTCTACTCTTCTTACCAACCACTTCTTCAACTCGTCCTGCACCATGACCGTCTCGCGAAAGGAGGACTGCTTCGGGATCTTGGCCACGACATGGCTGTTCTTGGGACGGGGGAAGAAATCCACCACATCCACGACGCCTTCCTCGTGGATGTACCGGGTTTGCAGGATATTGGACGAAGGGAAGTATTGTTGCTTGGTCGTAAAGATGACATGGGTCGGGGGGCAGATGGTAAAATGACCCCCTTTGTCCTTGTCAAGCAAGCGACAGAAGATAGATGGAGAATCGAAATCCGGCCTGGTATGGGTTATGGGAGTCAGCGGGTCCATCGCCGCTGGGTCAGCCCGGCTTGACCGGGACAGACTTGCTCACCAGCACATGAAATCAATGCTCCCGTCAATGCCCACCAAAGCACAAGTTCTCATGTTTCCGATCAAGCCATAATTCTCGATGGGGAGGTAGCCTGTCGCACTCCTGCCATAGGCTTGGGGGGTTGTCATGTTGGCGGGGGGTTGACCGGACTGGATTTACCGCAATTGATGGGTGATGGGAGGCGGCGGAGGACTGATATGGGAAGATACAGCCTTGCTGTGGTCTGGTCTGGTCTGGCTTTGCTTTGCTTTGCTGTGCTATGTCAAGGAGGTAAGAATGCTTCGGCCGGCCGAAGACATTGTTCCCTTGCTCAGGTTACCCCTACGGTACAGGTACGACGACCCACGTTGCCGTGCGGGAGGTCACGAGGATTCCATGTTGTGAAGGCCATGCCGAACATGTTTGACACAACGCAACGTGCATTTATTTCCACATATGCATTGCTTGTGCTATGGATGGGTGCAGTTCCACGGGAAGCCGCCAAGATCGATAGAGGATTATTATTATAATTATAATTATCATTATCATCATTTCAACTATTCTCCTTCGTGCTGAGGGGAAAGACCCAAACCAGGCCAAAACAGCTATCGAATCGACAGAGTCCTCTATGAAGATCAGAATACAGAAGAGCCCAGAAGCACGCACGACGGCGTAATGTTTTTCAGCGACCCCCCGGACGACGACGATGGTTCCGACAGGCCCCGAGCAATTAATTACTTAGTGAGTCTCTGCCCCTGAAGCAGCAGTGCGACAAGGGGGTTTCAGGGGTTCTCGTTGATAAGCAGCCGCACCAGACAAGCAAGCAAGCAAGTAAGCAAGTAAGTAAGCAAGTAAGTCAGTATCATGCGCCGATTCCTATCCTGACGGTTCCCGCACTTGATTCCCATGCATCGTTTAGTCCGGCGTGTTCTTTGCACGGTGCTTCCTACGTCCTTACTATGTTTCACTACGGAGGGACCTGGTCCTCCGCTCAGTCAGAACCACACCCACGCCCCCTGACCGCCAAACCCTGACCGCCAAACCCGGTTTCGCCTTGCGCTCTCCTTATCCCTCCTCCCTCCCCCCTCCCCCTTCGTCTCCCATCCCAAGAAGGGGGCCTGGCCTGCTTGCCTACCCTCCTCCACTCGACCCCTGGTGACCCGCGGGCGCCACGAGAAGAAGCTCAAAGGAGGTTAGCCGGCAGGTGGATGCCGGAAGTCGATCACCTACCTACCTACCTACCTACCTACCTTTATGCCTTCCTCGTCCCCGACACGCGGTCGTCTGTTGTCCCTCGAGTCCGAACATCCTTCTCAATTCCCCCGTCCATCTCGTGCGCGACACCCGTCCATTCCAGACCGCGCGAGATCCGGTGACGAATGGGCCCCAGATGCGGCCCCAGCTCGTGCAAATCTACATCCACAGGATCCCGAGATGGAATCCGGGGCGCCGTCAGGGCACAGGAGGAGGAGAAGCAGTCTGATGAATAGTGTAGATCCCGGCCCCCGAGGCTCGAGGCGCGCTCCGACAACCAGATCACCCAGCAAGAGATCTCGGACGGGGAATAGGATAAAAGAGGAGGTGGCCTCCACGGCAGGTTCGGACGAAGACTCGAGGTCGACGAGTGAGGACGTGGAATTGGATAATCTCACCGATGATGGGTTACAAGACGATGAGGAAACGGGCTTGACGAAGAAGGGGAAAGAGAGACGAAAGGAGCGGCGGCGGAAAAATACACTGCTGGATCAGAGGATTACAGGAGAGGTGAAGATCACACCCGAGGAAAAGAAGGAGGCAGATCAGAATGTTCTGAAGAAGAGTTTGATCAATGCTTTCTTAATCGCATTGTGGTATTTATTTTCGCTGTCCATATCACTTGTAAGTTCCCTCCTCCCTTTTTCCCTTTCTCCCTTTCTCCATCCGGCTGGCTGACATTGCAGCCAGTACAATAAATGGATGTTCGATCCGAAACACCTCAACTTCCGCTTTCCTTTATTTACGACTTGCCTGCACATGCTTGTACAATTTACTCTTGCGAGTCTCGTCCTATATTTCCTACCTCGGTTTCGCCCGCGATACGACTCTATATCAAACCCCCATAATTCGCGGATAGCGGACGAAGATATGGCACAGCATGAAATGGATTCTAAGAAACCGCTGATGACCAAGATGTTTTATTTTACGAGGATCGGACCATGTGGGATGGCAACGGGGTTGGATATTGGGTTGGGGAATATGTCATTGAAGTTCATAACCTTGACATTCTATAGTAAGAGCATGTTCCTGCGAATGCAGATAACCACATCTAACTCTTCCAGCAATGTGCAAATCCTCTTCCCTCGCATTCGTTCTTCTCTTCGCCTTCCTCTTCCGCCTCGAAACCCCTTCGTGGAGACTCGTTGGAATAATAGCAACAATGACGGCCGGCGTGATCATGATGGTGGCAGGAGAGGTGGACTTCAAACCTCTCGGCTTCATTCTCGTCATCTCCGCCGCATTCTTCTCTGGTTTCCGCTGGGGACTCACCCAAATCCTCTTACTGCGAAACCCTGCAACATCAAATCCATTCTCCTCCATCTTCTACCTCGCTCCAATAATGTTCTTGTCCTTATTTATCATCGCCATCCCAGTTGAAGGATTCCCTTCCCTCTTCCAAGGCCTGTCTCTCCTAGTCGATCAAAAGGGATCCGTTCTCGGCCCACTCATCCTCCTCTTTCCTGGCGTAATCGCCTTTCTCATGACATCCTCGGAATTCGCCCTCCTTCAACGAACATCGGTGGTTACCCTGTCCATCGCCGGAATCTTCAAAGAAGTCGTCACAATCACCGCCTCGGGACTCGTTTTTCATGACCTCCTTACTTTGGTCAATATCTCCGGTCTTGTCGTTACGATTGGTGCGATCACAGCATACAATTGGATCAAGATTCAAAAAATGAGAGAAGAAGCACAATTGGAAGCACATATCGGTCATGCGGCTCCGAAAGAGGAGAGTGGGAGTGATGCTGACTTTGAAGGGGACAGCGATTTGGATGAAGGGCCGTATATTACGAGTGACGGGGATTTCTTACCAAATCCAAATGCTTTTGGTCTAGAGAATGGAGACGGTTCCAGATCTGGATCCGCGAGGTCCGCATCGCCGGTGAAGAAGGACCTCGTAGATTAAATGGCTACTGGGGCACAGGTCCGGTGGGCGGACGGAGTGTACAAAGTTGTGCATATTGTATAGATATATGTTCTATTTCACTACCATATTGCATATAATGGTTGGAGGGCGGTTTAATCCATACCAAGGCGTTAACCATCGGCAGTTATCCAACTGTAAATTTGTAAATTCCATAGAATCTCAAGTCCTTGAGCGGGCTAGCGAAATCCAGATCCTTGATATCTCTCAATTCTCCAGCCTTGCCAAGCACGTGTTTCCACCATCTGCATTTTCCCAGGCCTTGCGAAGGCGACCCCTCTGAATGTGAAGGTCACGTGCATATAAGCAGAGTTTAACAGCACGTGATAATTACCCCGCGCTAGTCCCAATGGGTAAATTTCGGGAGGGGCTCTGCTGAGGATATATTATTTGCCCTCCAACCTCTCATGTTTATTTCCCTTTAGCTTGAAATTATGTGACGGCTGTCAGGAACACAAGAGACCCCATTGTGCAATAAAATTAACCTCTTACTACTGGACGCACGATCCACAACAACAATTTTCACAACATCCATTCATTATGACAGATTCAGACTCCCTAATCACAATTGATAACTACGGCGAGAAAATGGGTCGATTCTCTCTACAAGAAGCTACTAAGGCCAACAATTCGCTCTATGCATTAGTAGACATCGGCAGGTAATATATCGCACAATGAAATCGAGATCATTCTAACTTAATGGGCAGTAATGGCATTCGATTTTCAATCTCCGACCTCCTCCCACCCCAAACCCGTCTCCTTCCATGCCTCTATCGAGAACGAGTTGGAATCTCCCTCTATGATGCCCTCCACGAATCAGCACCCGACTCCCAAACCTTCTATTTCTCCACCCATATCATTGAACAAGTATCTCGTACAATAGGTCGATTCAAAAGCATATGTGATAAATATTCTGTCCCCCATTCGAACATCACTGTCTTTGCCACTGAAGCAATGCGCACTGCCAGGAATCGAGAAACCATCCTTAAAGCTATAAAAGGCGAAAGCACTCTCAAAGTGGAGATTCTCAGTCCGGCAGTGGAGAGCCTGTTTGGTGCTATGGGTGCAAGGTCTAGTTTCCATCATGTAGATGGTCTGTTTATGGATTTGGGAGGGGGAAGTGTACAGATGACTTATGTGGATTCGGCATCCGAAGAATATTACACACTTGCTGCTGAAGCAGCGACAAGTATGCCATTCGGAGCTGCAAAGCTCAAGGCCGCTCTCTCCACACAATCTGCCACTAATACGAAGGAGGAATTAGTGTCAAAGATGGCAGAAACATTTGAGAAGTTGGGAGCCCGCTTCCCGAGATTACAACAACAGACTTTAGCCCCAGAAGGGATAAATATATATTTCTGTGGGGGAGGGTTCAGAGGTTACGGCAGTATGCTCATGCATACCGACCCCATAAAGCCCTATCCTATTCCAATTATTGGCGGCTATACAGTACCCGGATATCGCTTCTCACAAACTTCAGAAATGCTTCTAGCTAACAACTTTGAGGGGAAAATTTTCGGCATGTCAAAACGAAGAAGAGAACAGTTCCCTGCCATTGTGGCCGTAGTGGAAGCACTCGTGGCTGTAATCCCCACGATCGGGAAGGTCATTTTTTGTGCGGGTGGAAATCGAGAAGGCGCCCTGTTAATGAAATTGTCAAAGGAGATTCGAGAATCAAATCCGCTCCTCCTCCTTTCAAGTCCCGACCTGCATCCGCATTGTGAACCGGTGCTAAGGGTCATTGTGTCTAAACTCATTACGGCTCTTCCGGATCATCATCCGAAGATCTTCGACCACAAACTGTTATATTATTTTGCTCAACATACTTGGGTCAACACGGGTGCTCCAGACGACGAAAATTCTTCCAAATCCCTTCACGATCCTATTACCGGCTTATTGTCCGGATTCCCAGGCTTAGATCACTCACTCCGCGCCATAATTGCGCTTACTATGTGTGCACGCTGGGGCAACGTCCTTGCTCCTATCCACACACCCCTCCATAGCAATCTCCGCGACCTAGTCACGCATGAAACAGCATGGTGGTGCGAATACATCGGCTCTCTATTGCGCTTCTTAGCCTCCATCTATCCCGTCTTCCCAAGTTGTGAGGCAGAGTTGGAAAATGTCGTATTTGACCCAAGATGTGACCAAGGATTAGGCAAGAAGGGAGACAAGGTTGTCCTCAGATTGCATATTGCTTTAACAAAGGAGATTAAGAATATGGTGGGCATTGGGGCGGTATTGGATGGGCTGGAGGGCGTAGGTAAGAAATTGAAGAGCAATTGGAGGTGTAAGCCACACTTAATATGATATCTAGTAGGAACTGGTCAAGGGTACTCTAAAGAAAAAGAAACGCATTATTATATTAATATCTTTAGTCTATTGCACTTTATTCTTCACCGATTCATCGACGCTGCCTTTCTATGTTCGAAAACTTCAAAACTCATCATTTTTTTATAGAAAGAAAAAAGGTACGCCGTCATTAGCTTAATTTTCAACTCATGGTTTTATTTACTCCACTTGTTTGTTGTTGTTGTTGTTGTTGTATTCACTCCCCTTTCCTGCTCTCTGAATTATAAAAGCTTTACAATTTATATATAAACCAGTCTCACATTGAATCTCCTTCCGATACTAGGATATCGCTTTTAGTTACGTACTTGGTGGTTAGTTGGATTTTGGGCTTTTATGTTCTCTATGTATTAAAAATTCTTGAAGCTTTTACTTTTCTTATATGGAAAAATAACAATAATAAGTAATAGGGGATGGGATATATATATTAAATGGAGTTGTGGGAATATATATATTTAAGTTATATGGGTCGATTTCAGCCATGGAAGTACAATGGGTCAATGTCGGGGCATAAGTGGGAATAGCCTCACTTCTTGCTTCTTGGGGCTCTATTGGTGAATCTAGAGGATCCACATGGGCTAGCTGTAAATCAATAGGATTCACTGAAAGGCACCCCTTTGGGTATAAAGAGGTGCTCCCCCTTGATTCTCTTCTAGCTCTAGACTTAAGAGATTATTTACCACATTCTTGATTCTTACCTATAATCGATCGATTATATTACCACCTGGGTGATACCAACAAGAGTTGAAGTTGGGGTATTTGGTGGAAATTAGGAAAGGAGTACGTAGGTAGTAAAAAGTAAAAAGAAAAAAGGGATTTGGCAGAGAGAGGGAAGTTGACAATGAAAAAAAAATGGTCGTAGGGGATTTGGTTTACCTAAAACTTCGATATCATTCTAAAGAAGCGATTTTAACCATAGTTGTGCGTATGTGCTAAGTGTGACGAACTTTTGGATTATTGGTCAAGGTTCGTACTTCTTTGAGGATATTCGATCCTTAAATAATTTGTTTCTTATGGATTTAATGCTCGCAGCACCTGCATCAAGGAATCGCCTTTGTATCGGCAAAAACTTTAAATTTAACGAATTTAAAAGATTAGAGTCGTTTATCTTAAATCAAAGGTGAAATCCCGGGTAGCCATATATATCGGGTATTAGATAGCTTTATTACGTAATTCCTTTGTAAGTAAAGTATAGAAAGAGGTAGCAGAGGGTAGCGTAGGAAGAAGAACGTGTAGAGGAAGAAGTGGTAAAAGAGATAAAAAAAAAATAGGGAATAGGAAATAAGAAATAGGAAAATAAAAAAAAGAATCAAATAAATCCAAAAAAAAAGTTGCAATAAATTAAAAATATGCGTGATCGCGTCACGTATATAAGTATATGCATATCAAGTAGGATAAAAGCAAATGCAATAAATAATAAGGCAAGATTAAGGGCACGTATATATATCAATCTTTTACGGCACTTATTATCTAGTCTTCGACGATATATATTCCTAATTACTTTAAGAAAAATATAATCGCCAATGTTAGTTACATTGAATCCACATCTAATGGATCTTTCAATTTCCTGCACAGTTATCAGCAAATCTTCCTCGCTAACAACACGCATTGCCTTCCTGGACATCGATAAATTGTTGTCTATTGTACGATTCCTGGATAGTTTCTGTCAATGGAGAGCTCAGAGAGGCTGTGAAGAATCTGTATGTATACGGGAATTGAATTTGAAAGAAGGGGATATGCTTGCCGTACATCTAATGTCAGGACTAGCTATAAATAAATATAACGATCTGAGAATGGCCGAAGCTTGCTACTATTCTGGCTCCTCTTCAGCAGACTTTTCTTGGAACACCGCTTCGAATGTTTTGGAAATCTTGTACGACTGCACTTCGAATGATAGATGTCCCAGAAAGCCGCGACGCTGGGCGTTCGAGGCGGAATGAGGATTAGCCATTTCGTTTTCTTAATTGATTTGGCGCCGCATCGAAGCTATGCCGATGGATTGTTAGCTGTTGTCTATTATTTTCCGAGTAGAAACTTTCTTAATGTGGTGGCTGTGTAAGTCGCATCCTCAGCATCTCGACTTTTCAAGGTGAAGGGTTACGCAAACGACCTCACTCAAAGATATGTTCAAACATTTGTTTTCCTTTAATTGCTTTAGTTTGTCCCTCTCTTTCGTCTCTAAGGTCTATGCGCAATATAGTTGGAAGGGAAGAGCCGAGAAAGAGTGCTAAGGAGAAGAAATATCTCAGCGTCACCGGTTTGATCTCTGGTTCGATTGGAGCAGAAATTTATACGGTTACTTTTGCTGCTAGACAGGGACACGCGCTACAAGATATTAACGGATATATGAGTAGCTTCAAACTCCCAAAACTCAAATTAAAATTCGAAAATTCTTTTATTTGCTTCAAATCTATATTTCTGAATTCGAGTCGTCGATTAATAATTAAATCCAACAGAAATAAGATAAGCAGCTTACATATACGCCTGCTCTCCGATCTTGAGGGGGGGCAACTTCTCGAGAAAATGGCAGATATAACAACCGACTTAACCTCAAGTCTTAGTCTATATTAATTAGGATGTGAGGTGAAAAGAGTTTATGACCCAATTAATATGGTACATTATGATATCTCTATGTGCAGTTCTAACCGACTTCCATGCATAGGGTTGTGGGATCGTGGAGGTAGACTCGAATGAGCTCTCCGGAAAAGTAAAATAGGGGATCAGGAATCTATTGCTTAGTGCCCAATTAATGGTAACTGACTTGTGACAAAATGCTAACTAGTGCTGAGATTTCCGTAACTCCCGACTCTAAATTCTATAGAAACCAATGCAAATTTATTTATGCCTCAGAACTTCGAAAACATCCCCTTCCCACTCACAAACTTCGCCAAAGCCACAAATGCAGAACCTGCAAGGGTCAATACCCCACAAAAAATAGACACCTGGTCAAATCCGCCGTACTTGTTGACCAGCACGCCATCAATCGGCGGGCCAATCAATGACCCAAGAGAAATAATAGCTAGAGCCATCCCCATATACGTCCCAATATCCTTTGGATTTTCGGGAATCTGGGCGAAACAAACGGACATGAGCGAAACCACAGACCCAGAACAATACCCGAACAGGGCGGCAAAGACAATAATCGAAGCATTCGTGTGGATTTTTTGCCAGCAGAGGATAAGGACTCCTGAGCACACGCTGGCCATGAATAACATATTGAATCGCCCTACCCTATCGGCTGTTATTCCGGGGATGACTCGTCCAAAGAACGAGGCACCGTTGGTGATTGAGAGGATGTAGGATGCTAGTTGCGTGTCCATTCCATTGTGGACTGCGAAAGTCGGAAGATAAAACAGCGGCGCGAAGATACCCATAATAGTAAGAAATTCGGCAATGATGGTCAAAACATATACTGGGTTTTTGAAAGCAGAAAGAATAAAGAATTGGTCGATACGGGGTGGGAGCCTCGCCTTTATGGCGACAAGTGATAGGAGAAGAACGGCTAACATTACGAATCCGCATATTCGAACTGACCATCCAAATCCAAGGCTCGGGTTGTTGAACATACGGCTCAAGGCGATGGGGAATATGACGCCTCCGATCGAAGATCCGGCAATGACGAGACCCATTGCGGCCCCTCGTCTCTTCAAAAAGTATTGAGATGTTGCGGCCATAGCTGGGGTTATCATGAGGCCGCTACATACTCCACCTAGGACGCCTTGCGCAAGCATAAATTGCCAATAGGATTTGCAGATGCTAGTCATCATGACTGCGAAGACGTAAAGCATGCTTGGGCCCCAGAGGACCTAGAGTAATTTTCGGGTTAGTTTCGGCCAACGTCCAAGATTCGTGGAATGGACTTACTTTCTCTCCATATTTGTCGAACAGAGGTCCGCCAAATATACCACCGCCGAGAAGGAAAAAGGTTTGAAGCGATCCAATCCAAGAAATATTAGAGGGGCTTTGATCGCGCAGTTGATGGGTTTGGTAGTATTCTTGGTATATTCTACGGTAAATTAGCATTATCATCATCATCATCATCGCCATCATCATCGCCTTAATTTTTAACGGATAAATACTTGCCCAAAAGCATTGACATAACCAAAAGCACAAAATATTACCCCCGCAGCACCAGCTGCAACCGCCCAGGCTCGCGCCCCACCTTCTGGGAAACCCGGTGGGACTGTTTCTTCGACAGTAGCAGCTTCCAAGGAAGTTTTTCCCAAAGATGGTGTTCGAGCCGAACCATTATTAGACTCGACAACTGGTGGTTCCAGCTCTTTCGACGCCATTGTTCTACTGCGAGCAAGAGCCCCGTTTCCTGGGGCTGTAAGGAATGTGTGGAAGGAAAGAAGAAAAGAATCAAAAGTGACAATTGCTCAATGCCCCATATAACCCTGAAACACTAGAAATATCTCTTATATGAGAAAAGTATGGCTGTCCGCGGAGGCCCGCGGAGCCTGGGCGGGTCTTCCATGGCGGAGATATCGCTGATTATAATTTACTTGGGTACTCATATTAAGTTATTCCACCGTGCACCAGACTAACCTGTCCGAGCAATAACAGGGCCAAAGAGATGATAATGATAAGGAAGAGAGAAAGAGAGAGAGATGTTTGCTGACATACGGTCAGAATTCGTCCCAAATAATAGACCACCCTCTGGGACTAGCCGCCATGTATTTAGAGCTGACGCAGAGCCTCAATTGCTCTTTAAGACCTTCAATCCATCATACCTTTGCCATGACTAGCTACGCTGCCCCGACCTGTTGCTCATTTCTATGTTCAACATATTATATGGCTCTATGCCTAGCCACACAAAGTCCTCCTTTAGTTGCTCTTAAACCCTTGGTTTTTCAATAGAAAGTATTGTATACTCTATACTTAGCAAGGCAAAACCTCGGTCGGACAAAGCGGAAGGCCGAATAGGCCGAGTAAGCCGAAGCCGAGTGCCTCGAGACAGTAAGAATGCAAACTAGGTAATAACAATAGGAGGAAAAGGAAAAGGAAAAGGAGGCCAATTGTAATGACAGTAACAGACAAGTCGTTGACTCATCTCCCCTTGTCTCGTGACACAAGCGAAGTTCGGGCATTTCTCTTGACTACTTCAATAGACCGCTCCTCACCTCTTTATCGCCGCATTACACTTGTTCGTCCGTACATTGCTTTGTACTACTGCTGTATAAGGACTGTATTGTCTAGACCCTGCCTATACATGTACGTGTACTATGAATAATTACGAGCACGAGCATGGCACTCCCCCAACCTTGACACTCGCCAATCCTCCTGCTCCTCGTAAACGCCGACGTCCAGCTCTATCCTGCGTTCAATGTCGTCGGCGTAAGATCAAATGTGACAGGTTATTCCCATGTTCACACTGTTTGCAATCCAAGGATAGCGCCAACAGTTGCACCTATGTGGAACTTCCAGGGAGACGGCGAAATGCAAGTGCTGAAGCTGGCGCCGAGATGCTGAATGATCAAACGAGCATCTCCGTTCCTTCCAATGCTCAAGCAAAAGGCCCTCCGCATGAGGCGAGGCCGCCCCATAGTGTAGATGGCTCGCAGTCGAGTTCAAACATCAATGAGCTGGTGGATAGAGTGCAGCAACTGGAGAAGATAGTTTCCGATCCAAACACCGATGCCGGACCGTCAGGCACGTTCAGGGATTTTCGGTTTCTGGATCCGAAGAATATGAATGTTACGGGCAGTATTCAAAAGTCACGTTTCTTTGGGGGGAGTCATTGGATGAACCTTCTTAAAGAGGTATGAACATCGGCCACCATGGAGATTTCGATACTGATGACGGCTAGTTTGGGACATTGAATGCATTCAAGGAATTTCATGCAACTCAGAAAAACTCGGAGTTATCTTACCTCATCCAGAAATGTAAAACTATGGCGAGAGCTGCGAAAGCTGAACATCCTACTCAACCATCATCTACCCTAGATTATCGTCAACTCGTGCCACCAAGGGGAGTAGCCGACATACTAGTCTCTCTATATCTGCGCACTTTCGAAACCATTCATAGGATCCTCCACGTCCCTACGTTCGAAGCAGAACTCTGCCGTTACTGGGAAGACCCTCAAGCATCCCCGGACGTCTTTGTTATAAAACTTCTCCTTGTCATGGCCATAGGAACCTGTTTCTGGCAAGATGAGGGGATCGACCTGTCGTCTCGCTTTCTCGTCCCTCAGTGGATTTACGCTTCTCAGTCATGGATTAATCTACCCTTCGAGAAGTCTCGCATGAATCTGGCGGGTCTGCAAGTCCAATGTCTCCTTGTTCTTGCAAGACAATCTTCTCCGAGGGGCGGTGATGTAGTCTGGATTTCTGAGGGCTTTCTCTTACGATCGGCTATGATGATGGGACTCCATCGGGATCCCTCTCACTTCCCTAAAATCAACATCCTGCAAGCCGAACTGCGTCGTCGTCTCTGGGCTTTCGTATTAGAAGTCGCTGTAATTTCGTCTCTTGACTCCGGCATGCCGCCTCTAATATCTCACGAGGATTTCGACTGTGAGCCACCATCAAATATCTCGGATTCTGAGATGGATGAAAATACAAGCGTTCGCCCTGTGTCAAGTTCAGATTTCACACCAACTTCCATCTCAATTTTACTCACGAAATCATGGCGCACAAGACTTGAGACTGTCAAACTATTAAATTGTTTTCGATCAGCACTCACATATGAAAGTGTCATCCGATTAGGGAATGCCCTTACGTCAGTATGCAAAGATAACAATGTATTTCTTCAAAATGCAGCTCAATCGCCCACTCCCCCAACCCATTTCCAGCAAAGACTCCTTGATCTCTACCATCGCCGTTTTCTCCTCGTACTACACCATCCCTTCGCCCGTCGCGCCGCAAAGAACCCTCATTTTTATTTCAGCCGCAAAGTCTGTCTGGACAATGCTCTCATAATACTCTCTTATTCTGACCATACCGCTGCAATACCAGATGATTACACACGTCTCGAACTCAATGCTGGCGGGTTCTTCAAAGAAGTTATCCTCTACGCCGGCACGCTCGTGTCCTTAGAACTTATTGACCAAATCGCCGAAGAAACAGCTCCGCTTCCAATAGCTACCCTCTCACGAGCGCCACTGCACAAGGCAATCGAGGACACGGTCGAACTTTCCACACAGAGAATTTTGTTGGGTGAGACGAATGTAAAGGGGAATGTTTTCCTAAGCGCCGTTTTAGCACAGATCAGAGGTTTGGAAAGCGGGCTTTCGGGGGAGGAGATGGAGGAGAGTATGCTGGAGGCAGCGATGACAAGCGCGAAGAAATGTTACGCTCTCTTGAGATCAATGGTTAGTTCGACGCCGGTCGGTATTGATGAGGAGCCTGTTATGGAGGGGTGGCAGGATGGATTTGAATGGGATCTAATGGTATTATCACCCCTAATTTTGCTTTCCCCCTGACTCTTTTCATACCACCTTCTGCGTTCTGGGATCAATTACTGATAAACATAGATGCAAGATACCGCTTTCGAAGCTTTCGAAGTCCCGGATTCATGGATGTTTTCCGGCTGGGAAGATAATAATGCTTGGTCTTGAGCTATTACAATTCGCTCAACCTCACCACCCCCTCCCCTCACCTCAACCGTATACCAGCAGTTATAAAATCGGGAAATCAAACCAACACTCCTGAAATGTTCAAATGTATAAAATATGATAACACCAAGAAGACTCAAACCAATAAAATATAAACCCTCTTCTCACCACCCAACCCTTACCAACGTCTTCTCTATCATACAGTCTCAATACCAATTTCCAAAACTCCTCTAAACCCCAGAATCCCTCACCCCCATCGCATCTCATCTTCTCCCTCCAGACCCCCTCTCCCTCTCCCCCTCCCCCCTGTTCATGCATCGCTACCCAGATCCATCTGCTTTGGCCCTGCTGTGGCCTTTCCAATAGTGATGCGACGAATCAACACCCAGCGCCAGTTCGCCTCACTTGGCAGGAGCCACGAGAAGAGCATAATACGACGCACGTATGCTCCCAAACCACGTTGATGGAGATGGTTCGCCCAGATCCTGGTGCCTAACCGTTACACGTCCCGTGTGTAAATCCCTCTTATAGCCAACCGGACCTGCAACTCCCACACACACCGATACCCTCTTCTCCAGCGAGGTCTTCCAATGCGGGCATGCGTTTTCGGTGTACATATCAGGTGTTAGGTATTACGGCCGGCTCTCCAAGGAGTGCGACGGCTGAGGGTGTACGTCCGTATTTCGCGAAGTCACAATGAAGTAAGGGTATGTTGTGATGCCCGAATATTTGCTGGCAATGTTGAGGGCATTCTCGATTCTCAAGAGGAGGTAGGTGAGTGAGTAGATACGATAAGATCCCATGCGTACCTATGTCAGGCTTCAAATGCATGTGGGGGATCTAAGCTCCGCATGATGAGTTTTGGATAGATAGCTATCCTATTATTTTGCGAAACTGCTTGAGTCGTTGCACAACACAACACCCTTGGACATGAATGGGATTAGGATATCAAAAAACATGGGATTTTTAAAGGTCGAACTCAAATTCGGCATAATCACGTGATGCATTACACAAGCTCTTGACTCACGTGGTTTTTTTAATACACTAGCCTATTATAGCTAGACATCTTTTACCCCCTATTTTTTACCGAACCCATCTATAGCGCGAAAAAGCGGAAGCCGATTTTGTAAGCGACTAGCTTAGTCACGTGACTAGCGCAAAGACCAACGGGAATATATGCCTAAGGCAGAACGACAGATATCAGCTTCAACACCACATTTCTCATCCTCCATGAATCTGGAAATTCCTCGTAACTGCCGTATGGCACAATGCATTCAATATTTCCTGCCGTGTTGGCTTCAGCTTCAGTAGTTCTAGCGAGTCCAACCGTGTTCAGCGTGCACGATGACGTGCTCGCATTTCCTCAGGTAATGGCCACCATTGCATCTGTTTGCGCCGAGCTCATAATGAACAGTACGAGGTGATCTTCTCGGATTCCCTGATATCAGATGTCGAAGCAAACCTCATAGTCGATCATGTGACCTCATCAGATCCACCGCAGAGCTCCAAAACGAAAAGCATAGAATCTCACCTCTCACCAACTTCTCCACCTTTCGATCCGTCCTCCGAAACCTATGAATTTATGTACCTGAATGGCGAGCAATACCTCTGCACAATACCAATGGTCGATACGCCCCCCCGGAATGAGACATCCGAAGCAGAGGCTCGAGTAGCAGAGCAAAAGGAACTCGCACGTGCTACAGATAGAGGCTGGGAACTTCTCCAGGATTTGGAAGGCAATTGTCTATACTTTGTCTCAGGATGGTGGTCGTATTCCTTTTGCTACAATTCCGAAATCACACAATTCCACCCATTACCTCCACAGCCCGGAAAGCCGGCATATCCCCCACAGAGGGATCCCACAACAATGCAATTTATTCTTGGGAGGGCGAAAACAGCGCAGAGTAAAGAGGACGAATGGGGGAATCAGATCGACAGCGACGAACCGCGGAAAGATGGCGACCCACCGATGACGGAATTACAAGTGAAGGGAGATGCGAGATATTTAGTGCAGAAGATGGATGGAGGTACGACATGCGATCTTACCGGGAAACCAAGACGGGTTGAAGTTCAATATCATTGCAATCCTCATGTCGCGGATCGGATTGGTTACATTAAAGAAGTCACGACATGTTCATATTTGATGGTTGTGTACACCCCTCGACTTTGCAATGATGTCGCATTCATGCCACCGAAGGAAACGAAGGCCAATGCCGTCGTCTGTCGAGTCATTGTTCCTGAGGAAGAGCTATCTCAACTATCAGCAATGAAGAGTTTAGAAGGAGTCGAAGTCGCAGCTACAACTCCGAAGGGAGAGCCGGCTCTCAACGTTGGAGGAATCACCATCGGCGGTGGGAAATTTATCAATAAAGAAGGGCAGCGCATGCCCATCCCTGCCAATTTCGGGCAAGAGAATATGGGGCGAGCATCGGAAGTTATAGCATTTGCGAAGAGTAAAGCTGAGGGTGGGCAGGTAGAAACGGTCAGCAATGAAAAACTAGGGGAGATGGATATAGATCCCGCTATAATAGAAGGGCTAAAGAAGGAATTGCAGGAATTAGCGCAGGGTAAGGGGTGGAAGATTAAGGTTGTGGATACCCCTGGGGAGATCAGAGAGATTCTAGGGATCGTGGAGGGGGAGGAGGATGAGGAGGGAGAGGACAGCGAGGGGAGTGAGGAGATTTATAAGGATGAGTTATGATTAGGTGTTACTGGTGTTAGGCTCCATACGATGACAGAACATATCATTCATAAATTTTTTATTTATATATAAACGCCATATTGATGGTCGGTGACGACTCACCGTCTACGGTCCTAATTTCTCTCCTTGAACTAAACCAAGGCTCGAGGCGCCTGGAGACTACAACCTTCTCAATATCACCAGACACCACAGGACAGAACACACACGCATCGAAACCCATAAACGCTAATTGATCTATTTTATTCTCATAATCTCATCCTATCGTCCCGGCCCATATTCCCCCTTCCCATCCCCATCCACGCATGAAAACAACAAAGACTAATGACCCGTCAAACTCTTCCCAATCTCACTGTGCCAACCCTTCGCCCTCTCGAACCCGTTAGAGTGCGTTTGGTAATCCATCATTGCCTGGTAGACTTCTTCCTGGGAGTTGAGGACAAAAGGACCGTATTGCACGACTTTTTGATCGAGAGGGAGGCCGGCTATGAGGACTGTGGGTTGTTAGTTAGTAAGAGTGTTATAAAGGTGTTGTGTAAATACGACGAAGTGATTATTAGATAGATTGATGAAAAAAGAAGAGATAGCTGAGTAATGTCCACTTGAACTCCGAATTCGGAAGAGGTCATGCGTTGATACCCCGCCCGCTGAAGCGGGGGACAAGTAATTCCTACAACCTGGACATTATTTAAAATAAGGTGGTTGAAGGTCAAATGGAACAAACATGCAGTTATGAAAAGACATAACCAATGAGCGTTTGTGGTTTAGTGGTAAAATTAGCGCTTGCCAAGTTCCCTTGTCTGTGCTAGCCCCGGGTTCGATTCCCGGCGAACGCAATCAATCTGTCTTCTGAGCGAGATATTATTTTTTGCCTTATGGAAGGTGATTAATCTTTTTTTTTTTTTTTAAAAATGCAATTTTCGATAAATTTCCAGAAGCGGTAAGGTGAAGCGGCACTTGCTCGAAGTAAGCGAGCTATATGACGTGGTCTTTCTTCAGAGATATCCAGGAAGCGAGAATGGCATTGGCCATATACTTACTCGTGGCTTGAGTGTCCATTTACTCAAATTGGATTCCCTGAATGGATTTTATGTTCTTTTTTTGTGAAGGAACATAGCACTTATAACTGCCAAGCTTGGCTTATAGTCAAGAACAATGAAAAGTATTTGAGTCTTCATAAAATTTGAATCTCGACTTCGAGGATCCCCATAATGCAACAAATGTAAGAAATTAAAGCTTACCAAAACGTCCATTCTCCTTTGCATCCTTATCAACTTCCGCATGAACCTCATCTCCCTTCTGCTCAAATACCACGTTATGGAATTGACCAACAGTCGACTGGTCTTCGCCAACTCCAAACTTGGTACTTCCACTCAGAGTATAAGCAAAAGCATTCCATCCTTCTGGCAAGTTCTGTGTCACCTTTCCACCAGGTTTGATATCAATATCCAAGTACCAAACCGGGGTATAAGCCAATTCCTGGACGCTATCCACTCCGTGACTCTGTCCGCTGATGATCTTTATATGGACCTTGTCGTCGTCGACATTAATTTTAGGGATCTCATGGGCTCTCAAATCGCGATATCGTGGTTCACATTTCTTGAGTTTGATAGGAAGATCAACCCACAATTGCATGCCGATAACAGGGGTTCCATCCGGACTCGTTCGTGGCATTTCTGAATGCATTATTCCCCTTCCAGCTGTCATGAATTGTAGATCGCCTGCTTCGATCGTGCCTGAATTTCCAGCGAAATCTTCGTGGTCAACCATGCCTTGAGTAAGATAGGTAATTGTTTCCTGGCCTGTTCTTGTCAGCGAATGCCCAATTCATAAATCACTGAGCTTACCTCTGTGTGGATGGTCTGGAAACCCTGATCCTGGTGCACTCGTAAAATGATCGAGCATGAGGAAGGGCGAGAAATTTCGCAGTTGAGGGCTCCCAATTGATCGTCGGACTCGAGCACCGGCTCCTTCAGCTACTTCAGCAGCCAAAAAGACTTTGCGAATAGCTCTTGAGATGGTCATATTTGCTGATTTTGGTGCGCCGTATATTGCGAGAGGTGGGAAAACTGGAAGTCCTTCGAAAGACGTAGACGTGTTATTCGAGAGTTGGTTAAGGGATCCGAGTATCGTATCCTTGAATGCAATTGATAGAAATGCGACGGTTATGGAGAGTGCCAACAAAAGAATCTTCATCAGGAGGGTCAATTTATAGGCAAGAAGAGAGAAGAGAAAGGAATGTTCTTTGGAGAAAATCAAAAGGCTTTGTATTGAGGGCTCATGGTGGTAATGATCGCAAAGACAATTGTCATCGCTGATTCATTGGCGTCTAAGCAAGGCTGACAATTCTGGTGGCAAGGCTACATAAGCGAGGCTGGTTGCTGAGTAAGAAAGCGTGGAGGTGCTGGTAGTGCATGAGTTGTCTTTCAAACTTTGGATGTGGATATTGCGGTATCAATATCGTTTGCTTGCGTGTCTTCAATCACATGTCGATTTATATGAGCAGATCTACTCAGATTCTCTCATAGACCAAATGTTTCCACATAAAATATAATGCGGTTAAGGCATAACTCGGCCAACATACACACAACAACGTCCTCGAAATATATTCGATCAAAATGAACTTTGTACCTCCTCTTCTCTCCAAAATTCCATTCTCGCTCTGCATCCGAATCATCATTTTGAGCCGAGCCTGATTTCTGTTCTTCATGGCTCTAGCGTCCTCCTCTCCCTTGTTTCGTTGCTGTGACGCAATATAAAGTGCTCGCCGGGTTTCTTCATGCCATCCACTTTGAACGACGCAAGTGCAAGTACTGTTTGAAAAAACAGTTCTGCAAGGCATTCGGCATTCACCCTGTATATTACTTGACAGCTTTGTTGGGAAGGAGGCTCACCATTTTGAATTTGCGACCATTCCACTTAATCTGCTTCAACTCGTACCGATAACCCACTTTATTTTCATTAAGTATTCATCTCGTGAATCTTAAATTTCGGGTCCCTACTCGGGCCTCCGTGTGTAATTCTTTCAAAAATTTTGTGGCTTATTATCTTTCTCTCTTCGTCCCCAAAAGCTGCATAGTAAAAACCCACATAACCTCAAGAGATGAAAGCATCATCAAAAGCTCGTATCCTGTTTATCATGTGGAATATCATTGTCTGACAGTATTCCAGTGCTCGCAGGAGAGTGGAAGCCATTCCGCTACGCTCAATATCACCCTTCCTAGATATACGTCGGCCACATCCAGTACCTAGGGCATGTCAAATATGTCTATTACTGATTCTCCTCAGGAGTTCAAGTACCACAGCAACTCGTCTTACACCATAGTAAATATTTATTGAGCCACTCTTTAACGGCATATGGCTTAGTCCCTAGATCACCTCACGTTATCGCAACAAGTGACCTGACAAGATCCTCTACAACACATGCTATATCATTAGCGGATGCTCCTCCTGTAGGCTATTGTTCTCTCACCTGCTATTGCTATTTTCCCTACTTCTATAGGCCCATAAAGCAAAAGTACTTATCCATCCTTCATAAAATCCCCACTATTTTGGTTGCCCGTCTCTTGTGATTAGTTCCACTACAGATAGATACTTAGCGCTTATCTAGGCAAGTCGTCAAGGAGGAACGAATCGAGATTTCTTACCGCATGTGCATGGGTAGTCTTCTTAGCATCACTAGGTAACACCAATGATTCGTCAATATTTTTATCAAGTGCTATTTCTTCAAGATCGCTGATCAGAAATGCGTCTCAATATTGTTCCTTCAACTGAGGACGTTTATAGGTCAAGTGCGATTTGCTCAGTGCTATACCCACGCTCTCAGGCCGAGAGGTGTCATCATGGAAGTTCTTGACTGCTCCTTCTCATTAGATTATTTAAATTAGAGAATATTGCATTGCCTTCACGTTCATGAATTTGTAGTTGCAGAATAGGCAAATATCTCTGTTGAAAAATCAGTATGTTTCTCGTACTCAGCGTCATGCCGTCCTTTTTGATCTCTTCTGTCCGAAAGCTAGCAAATCCAGTATGG
The DNA here is from genome assembly GCA_002276475.2 of Chlorociboria aeruginascens. Classification (NCBI taxonomy): domain Eukaryota; kingdom Fungi; phylum Ascomycota; class Leotiomycetes; order Helotiales; family Chlorociboriaceae; genus Chlorociboria; species Chlorociboria aeruginascens. The sequence continues at coordinate 34,392 of NCSK02000175.1, read as the reverse complement.
TACACGTCCTGTTTTCGTGATTTTTAGTGTCAAAAAGCCGTAAAACAGGAGATATTCGTTGATTCTTGTCATAAGTTCCCGGCATATCATGGTTGCCCTTTGTTGTTATTTCTTAATTTAGTTCTTGTAATTTGTTATTCTTGTATCCGCGAATATATTTGGCGAGGGAACAATTCTTCCAATGTTTATTAATATTTATTACCAATCACGGATTAAATGGAGCTTAGAGACTCCGTTCTACTTTCCAAGCGCGGCCCATTCTCATTAAGATGGGCCAGATGGGATTAATTCCTTCCGCAACAAAATCTTAGTTAAGTTCGTATATGATATTCGCAATGTCATCCTCTGCAGTAGCGGTTAAAATCATCTGATGCAATGCAGCTCGACACCACCTTTTCCCTTAAGTAGCTACTGTCTCAATGATGGTTCCACCAATGTAATACTACATTAGCAAAATGACAAAATCAAAGTGATTGCCGCTGACAGTTACTATCTATCTATTTATCAGCATTTTCTCGAGTATTGGATTAAATTTGTTAACACTTTCAACCTCCTACTACAATATTTAATGGATCATATCCAACAGAATTAGAAGAAATCATTGCAGGTCTTAGTTCATCTACTTTAGCTTGATCATTCCAATTGGTATTCTGGACCACCGAAGTTGGACTGAAACTGCAAGTCTTGTTTAAAGCGCACTAATAACTCCTCCAGATATTCACGCTCTCCTACAAAAACTTACCTATCAATCATCAACATGGCGATCGAACAACTTCCGAAAATCCATCGTGCCCTAGTTCAGCATGTCAAAGCAGAACCATTGCAAGTCGAGGCGATCCCAACCCCACAACCAACACCGGGCAGCGCAATCGTCAAAGTCATAGCCGCGAATGTGGTTTCCTACTCGGGAGAAGTCTTTAACGGCAAGCGTAAATACAACTATCCAACGCCAATTGTTACTGGTTTCAGTGCGGTTGGTCGGGTTGCAGCCACGGGACCAGATAGTACTTTACTTCTGCCGGGGCGGTTGGTTTTTGTGGACTGCGTAATTCGCGGGCGCGATGATCCGTCAGTGGTCATGTTATCGGGTTTTATGGAGGGCGTCACTGAGGGAAGTCGAAAGCTGATCCGTGGTGAATGGCGAGACTCGACTTATGCCGAGTATGTAAAGGCACCGTTGGAGAACTGCATCCCGCTGAATGAGGCTGTCCTTTGTGGAAATCCTAAAGACGGTGGGCTTGGGTATGATGTGGATAGATTGGCATTCATCTCTACTCTTCTAGTCCCGTATGGGGGATTGAGGGACATGCGTTTGGAAGCAGGAGAAACGGTCATCATCGCTCCGGCAACCGGTGGCTTTGGAGGGTCTGCTGTACTTACTGCATTGGCTATGGGAACAAAAGTCATCGCTATGGGTCGAAATGCCGAAGCGCTTGCAAAGTTGAAGACGCTGAGTCGACGTGTTGAGACGGTTCAAATCACTGGGAATCAAGAAGAAGAAATAGCGGCACTTCAAAAGTTTGGCTCTGCAGATGCGTTCCTCGACATTTCACCTAAAGAAGCCAGCAATTCTACTCATTTCAAGAGCGCGATCCTCTCACTCCGGCGTGGGGGAAGGGTATCGCTTATGGGAGGATATTTAGGGGATATAGCTATTCCTCATATGATTGTCATGATGAACTCTATCAAACTTCATGGGGTTTGGATGTACACTCGCGACGACATTGGGATGCTTATGAAGATGATTGAAAGTGGGGTCCTGGGTCTCGGGGACAAGGATGGCGTTTCTGTCGTTGGGACGTTTCCGCTTGAGAAATGGCAGGAAGCATTTGACGTGGCGGCAAAGAATGCTACTATGGGACGCATGGTTCTTCTCAAGCCAGAAACTACAGCATAATCTGATCTAATGTTTCTGAAATGGTCAACAGTAGATAGTTTAGTAAGTAACAGCAGCCAAATCAAATCCAGCCAAATATCTTGCCATAAATTGAGCACCAGAGTGCCCTGCTCTCATGACCTCTAGCCGATTAGTACTAATCATCCTAGAAGGTGCAACATACTTTGCAGCAAAGACCATTCCAGAGTCAAATGACCGCGAAGTTTGGCTCTCTCACTGTCTTGGTCGGCTGCGGTCGTTGAAACAACTCGGTGGGATTAGCAATCCTGGAGATCAGGACAGCCGGAAACGCAAACATGGAAGTGTTCAGTCAGAGGAGATCGCTGAAATGGACATATTCATGGTGAAGGTGGCCGAAGTGGAAGAAGTTAAAGGCAATCTTGGAAACTTCCTTTTCGTAGGTATAAAGACGAGCCATACGCGAAAGCGAGAGGAGGATACGGGAAATATAACACTCCTAGGATTAATTTGTTCGTACTGCGGTTTTTTATATTGATACAGGCATTGGGCTTCATGCCGATCCCGATCCTATTCCTACTAGTTATATCTTTCCGATTTCCCAACAGACTCTTGGCCCTGCATAGTCAGGCGTTCTTCTTTCGGAATTATTGAGGTATCCAAGATACCAGACCTATCATCGTTGCCAACTTCCGAGCCCTGCACATTCTCAGCCGCACCCAGCCCAGCAGGGCGTAGCTGACCGCTAACCAGCAACAGTGGGAGACGCTGGGGATAAGACAGTTACATCGTGAAACGCTCGTATCCATTCTCAAATACAGCAGTGGGCCACGTACGTCCACCCTCGTGCCCCCAATGACAGCAGGTTGTGCGCAGTTACACAGAGTTGTTGGCAATCATGTTGGAGTGAGGTGGTTTGCACTCGTAGGTCAGCCCCACCCGCTCGCGGCCTCGAAACCCACGGATTTCCACGGCCTGACGGCGCAATTCGAGCTCTGTATTACTGTTCCGTCGGTGGGTGTCACTGAGCGGAAAAGGCATAGGTTCCATTGCTAGACAGATGCGGCTCTGTTGTGCTGAGTGAGCATTTGGTGGATTCCCCGCCAATCGGATTTCTTATCGTTATTACCGACGATAAACCCCGTTATTCCTCAGGCACCACGATTGTTCTGTGATTGGCTTCGGTACCGAATTATGCGTTAAAAGCTACTGAAGGCGCTTGGCAGCGAGGTTCTGTGCAAGTACAAGAAAAACATCTTTGTCGTGTCGCGACCGAACAGATTCCCCATTGATTGATTAGGTTTTTGAATACACAATACCGAGCTAGCCAAGTCCCGCCCGCTGCCTTCGTTAGATAAATCCGCAAGCAGCAACAGTCGGAAGCGCCAATCCTCGTCTCGTGGACGCAACAGCAAAGCTAAAACCGTACAAGACGGCGGCGGCGAAGCAAATGAGTTATATTAGAAATCTGATGTCACATAGCGGATAAGGCATTGTTCCCTTGGCTAGTATCAGAAATCTCTCGCAAGAAGCGTCTAGCATAGCTGCTCTCTCGATTACTAGGGTGCATATGATTCCAATCTGATAGTCTTCGCACGTTCGGGGAAGCTCCTGTTGAATGATATAGTCTTTAATCTGCCTCAACGCAGCGCTCAGAGTTATCGCATATCATTTTAATACGAGTACTAAAATATTCACTTTCATCTCGCTTCAGTTACCATGTCCAAAAGTTTCACACTCAAATCAATAAGGACTTCGACAATCAATGCACCACTTTCCCTTCCACTTCCCCTTCTATCCTCACGTGGATATTACAGTGTCAGAGCTTATAGGCTCAGCCAATTTTGCCAATTACGTGCTCGGAACAAAACGCAATTGCGGTCACATGCTGCAAATTTCGAGCGCAACAGATGTGCTCTTGCTTGCGAGCAGGCGAGGTTCTACCTCCTCCCTCTCATTACTATTTCATGTACAACATAGCATCTATTAGATGAAGCTCAAAATTCCGCCACACTCTCAAGAATGTATTATTATCATTTAAGTGAAACCTATCCGTGTTAGTAGATCATGAGATCTTATCTTGACAGTAAGGGATGATAGTAGCCGCCCGCGCCTCCTGTATTCTATGTCGTGCTATTTGTTAACTTCTATTTTCCAAGTCCTTGTAGCCAGCTTAAGTACCTTCAAACCTAGATTAGAAATGATTTAGGTATACCATCTAATGAAATCAAAGCATTTTGATTTTTCCTGCAAGATGCTCTATAAAATCCATACTTCCCCAATAGCCCACTCTCAGGCTTTCTTTCCACTATCCCTCCCCCCTTCTCTTCCTTGTTCAGAACCATCCGGTTCCGGTCTCCATATCCACACGATACCTGTCGATGGGCTGATCTATGATGTCTTCCTCCTCCAGAGCAGCAATCCAGAAGGGGAAAAAAAGGCGCTCTCGGTCACTCCGAGGAGGGAGTAAGATATTCCTTATCTTCGGGCGAACCGATGGCTCCAGAGAAAACGTATGTGTGAAAGCAGATGCCGCTTCATCTCGAGACATGCTGCGTTGTAGGACCGTCATGGTTTGTTATGAGATTATGTAGAGTTAGAAGGAAGGTGGGCGGGCAGCAGTGCTAGCTTACCGATGTTCAATATGAGTGAATGTGAATGGCTAGCTAGAAGTGCTCTACATATAGATAGAGATCTTTACATAAACCTTGCACCTATCTTCCCCCACTATATATATATAGTTGTTGGGTCTTTTTCCCGGGACAGAACGCGATGCGGATGCGGATGCTAGAGCTAGCTTTGAGGGCGTTGAGCTTGGTTTAAAGAAAAAACAAATCAAAGTATATGTCTTAATTAAGTTACTACTTTTTAGGTATAAAATTCAAAAACGCTCGGCTTAACAACTCAGATGACGTCTGGTTATCTAAGCCCCTAAAGGAGACATTGCTAGGATTTAACTCAGCTGAATGAGTAAATTGGTGAATTTATTTATAGTTAAAAAAATAGGCTGTATGTGCCGCTTTATGGGGCAGGGTAGGGCATGCCTCACTTACTTAATAGGTGTTAGTTAATCAGGGGCTGGTATCAAAAGATCATTTATTGATTTTACAACCGCGATTCACACAATTCAGGCAGGAAATTAAACCGATATCTTATAAACGTATTTATTGTCATCTACCATAGATAGAAATGCCGCTCCTCGCTATATACTATTCATGGCCATTCACCATATCTCATTCTTTCATCCCATATAATTGCGTCTTGTAAAACTCCAGCGCTATGTCCATCCATCAATATTAAAAGAATTCATACTCATCTAATCCTATACCTACACTACGAAAAGAAAACTCCCACGACATCTAGCCCCTCTATGTACCCCACTTCTCCAATGGTGGAAGCAATTATTCAATAGGAGCAAAGAAGCGACTTGCTTCGATAAGCTGCTCATCACCATTTGCAAAATCCCATCCGACGATCGTCGATGTTTGACTACAGCAAATGATTCTCCGAGCGTCAAATTGCAGTTTGAAAACTCGGTTTTGGTTCGCCGGATGGAGGTTAGGGTGATGGATGGGGACGTGTGGGGTCGGATTTGCGGCTTGCGTGAGCTGAGGTGGCGATTGGGCGGTTGCCGTTGGAGGTTGAGCTTGGGTTTGAGTCGGAGCTGGTGCTTGGATTTGAACTGAAGGTTGCGCCTGAGTTTGGATCGGAGCTGAGGTTTGCACTTGAATCGATGTGGTTGGTCGAGGGGGTTGAATTTGAGTGGGTGCTTGAGTGTTAGATACCGTAGCCAGATCTGGTGCTTGGGTTGATGCTGATGAAGCTCGTTGACTTTGTATTAAAGCTTGAGCGTTGTTGATAGGCTGGGTAGAAGTGGAAAGTACAATCGTAGGTTCGTTGTTGTCTGTAGACCCTACTGTTAACCCTACCCCCTGGCGAGCGGCAGAAACAATGAAATTCATAATTTGTCTGTTGTTATCTGGCAATGCATTGATAGCAGATCTCAAGTATGAAATGTTAAGCAAGTGAAGAACTGCGGGGTGGTCCTCTATCATCTGACGTAACGCAACTGGGCCTTGAGGAACAACTGTATCGATCATGTGATGATAGAATCCTTGAGTTCCTGGAGCATGGGAGTTCGAAGTATTCGCCTCAGAGGCAGATGCATTCGCTACAGTGGAAGATGGCCCTGGAGATGCAGGGATTGTTGATGCTGATGGAGCGGATGGAGCGGATGGGATGGGTGATGGAGCAATAGCCACAGGAGTACTCGTCAACAAGGTTCTGCCTCTCCGACCTGCAGCCTGCGATGCTTCTTCTTGTCGTAAGGCGTGCTGGGCTTTCCAAACCCCCTCTTTATCTCTACGCCAAATGATGATAGTTTCATCATAAGATCCTGAAACTATCCGTCCAAATTTCCCACCACCGCCTCCTGGAGGCAGGTTTGCCCCGTATGCTGTAATATCTTGTGGCCTGCTTGAACCTGCATTTCGAGACCGCCCGCGTTGTGTTATTTCAGCCTTGGATAACGCGCCCGATTCCACGGCCTTGAAAAACTCGGAATCAATTCTCTTTGCATCTTCCCTATCGACCTGCACACTATATGGTAAGTCACCAAATCCTGCCTGAACTGTTCGGACGAGGTTGGTATGAGCTCTAAGACTCGCAACTTCAAGACCGGTTTCTTTATCAAAGACCTTGACTTCATTATCGCTGCTTCCACTGACGATACGTCGTCCGTCATATTGAACACAGGCAATGCCTTTAGTATGGCCAACTAAAGTCCTCGTACAAGTCTGATCAGGCCAATTCCAGACTTTTACGGTGCGATCTCCGGAAGCAGAAACCACCTCATTGCCATGAATCTGTACTGCATTGACAGCTGCACCATGTCCTTCCAAACAAGCAATTACTGAATACTCGGGTTTCACAGGCAATCCAGCAGTTGGAGCCGGGTTGAAGCCATAATTATTCAAATATGTCGGGATAGGATTAACACCTTGGGATATTGGATATCCAGTCTCTCCAGGATACAATGGCCTCCTGTTGAAAACTTTGATCGTCTTATCCTTTGAACATGTGACTAGCACATTTTTGTCAAATCGGACATTCAAGACCGACTCTCGATGCGCTCTCCTTAATCGTTGGATTATTTGGCCAGTAGAAAATCTCCAAAGAGTCACTGTGGCATCACTACTCCCAGATACAATCAAATCCTCTTCTGGATCAGCATCGAACTGTAGACACAGCACTGAGCCGGTGTGGGCACGCAATGGTGGCTGTATAAGTCTCTGGGTGTCTAGATCCCATATTCGAAGAGTCCTATCACGGCTACCACTCACTAAGTACTTCCCAGAGTGCTGAATGGTGTAGATGCATTCTTCATGTGCTTCTTCAGGATGATTTGGATGTGGTAACTGAAAATTGGTAAATTTCTCAGCCTCCCAGTTGGCTTCCAATCGTCTTCGTTGGGAATAAAGGTATTGCCAGTTCAGTCTTTGCTTGTTGTCGCTTCTATCTACAACGGTCAGTGGTGATATTTTAGACTGCTGAGATGACTTCTTGGGCAATGAATTAAGCATAGAGTTTCCATGTCTGCTTCGCTCTTGCGCATATTTTTTGGGTGTGTGGCGGCCTGAAGAGCTTTGCGCATCAGTCATGGTCGCATCGACTGAATTTGTACCTCGCGATCTTGACTGCGATTGTCCCGTGGTCAGGCCGAAGAGCGACTCTAACCTTTGTATTGGGGGTTCAGCGTCGGGCATTTCAGAATCTTCGTCAGGTTGTAAGGATGGTAATATTCCCTGTGGCGTCGCCCTTTTCTTCCTAACATGTTGATCCTCTTGGTCAATAGACCTTGATCGATTAAGTGATTCTTCAAATGCCCGTACTTCGTATTGAATGACCCGGAAGCCTTCGAGGTAGTAGAGATGCTCCCATAATTTCCTGTCCAGTGCCAGAAGCATCCATTCCCTCGACGCTCGAGCAGTATTGATTAACGATAATGGATCGAGGAAACCGAGGATTTTCAAACATACTTCGGGAGGCAGATACTGGAAAAAGTTGATGTATAATCGAGGTCGCACACGTCGAACAATATCCCAGACTTCGGAGGTTGGGAGATGGTTAATAATGCTCATAGCAAGTTCTATGGGAAAGTCAGTCACACGACATTTGAGCCTCGAATCCATCGGTCATTGCTCACCAGTGCGCTCTCGTACGGACATCGGCAGTAACCACGCTGGAGGCGTCGCAGAGCCAGAGACATTTCCAACCGTCAGGGGGTCCTCACTATAGCCTTCATCCGGAGGCGACTGGTCGTAAGACGCCATGATAAATCGCCCGTCCACTATACAACTCAAGTCGCAGGAGGATCGGCGGCTATCGACAAGTACAGTAATCCCCGGCACCTGTGTTATGATTAGAGAATTTGGTGCTCCCGTGAGAATGATGGATGTTCTCTGTTGCGGTCGATGCGAAGGTGCGAATGTGGGAGGCGGACTTGAAATGAAGACTGTTTATCAGGTAGTGTAGTTGTCGGCTAGATCCTAGACCCCACCTGCCTAGGCATCCTCAGATTTACCTCGTTGGGGAGAGGGATATCGGTATTTACCTGATTGCCTTCCTGTTGAAAAGAGAGGTTGGATGGAGAGGTTAAGTGTAATAATAGTATTGATATCACAACAGCACATAGTGTGCACCGTATTACTAAAGGGTGGTGTGTGCTGGCCAGAATACGGGTACGTCTTTCGCTTGGGGTCTTTCTGGCATACCGTACTGTACCGATAACATCTTCAGGTAATATCCATGCCGTAATAGCAGGTAATGCAAATAACACCGTCCGGTCCTGCAATAGCCGCTTGTGTTTCTGCTGTTCCGCTCGAATCCCGCACCGTACCATATATTATCTCGGAATGCCCCGCCGCGTAATCCAGAATAGCCGCTCTTCGCCAATGGCCTTCCTCGATTCCCCTAACCCCCTACCCCCTACTCTCCATGCAAACTCCAGTCAGCCAGTTCCCTTCCATCCCCCGTTTTAGCTAAGCCTCTTTCGTTTTTCAAACAAGCGCCCCCCTCCGAATCCACCACACATCACCATCAATCAGATCAACATCTACACCCGCTGACTATTCTCCCCTTCCAAGTCTTGTCTCTGGCCATCCACCCGCCACCTGCCCTGCTCTCCTCCGCTTCCCATCTGACAAAGGAACGACCAACCCCCAGAGATCCTTCGTCTCTCCCTCCGCTACCACCTCGACAGAAGCCCGCGAGAAGGAGGTTGGATGTAGAGTCAAGTTTCAGGAATCCAACTTTATGTCATCTGGCGGTGTTGCCATGACTATGGCGCACCCTCCTCTTGCAAGAACAAATACGGCGCCAGTGTTCAACTCGAGGAACACTGTCAGTGGTGGGCCGGCGCTGGGCCATACTATGAGCCATGCCTCTAGATCTTCTCAATTATCGGGCTCCACCGTCTATAGCTCTTCCTCGAGTGCATCCTTATCCTCACTGAGTAGTTCGGCGACAATGGTGCCGCCGCCTGGCACGGGGGGTCCTGTTCAAGCAACCAACAATATAATTAACCAGAGAGCGGATGCGTCGAGGTCCCTCTACCAAATATGCGTTAACCTACGACAAAGACTGGCACAAGTCCCTGGATTCGATGCACATCTCAACGATTCAGACGATTCAGATGAAGAAGATATGGACCCAGTATCATCATTATGGAGGTGTCTCCGGAAAGGCGTTCCTCTCTTGACTATATATAACGGCATTCAACCGCCGGAACTCCTAAGGATCGACGAAAAGATACCTCCGGCAAAAAGACCTAAAATTGCTGCTTTTAAATTTGTAGAGGCTTGTCTGAAGGGCTTGGAAATACCTCCGGGAGAATGTTTTGCCTTGTCTGATTTATTTGGAGACGATACCACTGGCTTTGTTAAGGTGCGTACAATATTCGGATGAAAGCTTCTTGCGCCAATTCACCATGCAAGGGGTTGGTGCAAGCAAACATTCATTCTCATGAGCTTTACCTCCTGTTCTCGTTCGCTGCTTTTGTTCATCTACAATGACGGACCACAGCTGATAAGATCAAACCAGGTAACCCAGGTCATCAATATCGTCCTCGATGTTGCTGACCAACGCGGTCTACTACTGACAACCGAAAATGATCTCGAGGAACCTGAAATTATGGCATCGAAGATGAGCTATCGTGATCATGTCGTTCGAGAACTTGTTGATACGGAGCGCAAATACGTTCAAGATCTTGAGAATCTTCACGAATTGAAGAAAACGATCGAGCAAAAGGGGGTTGTCCCTGGTGACGTTGTACACGCCATCTTCTTGAACATCAATGCGATTCTCGATTTCCAAAGAAGATTCCTAATCAAAATCGAAACCACCAACTCACAGCCGGATGATAGACAGGAGTGGGGTCTGCCGTTCGCAAACTACGAGGAGGCATTTAACATCTATCAACCTTTCATAGCGAATCAGCGCAAAGCTGCAGCTATCGCCAAGAGGGAGTTTGAGAAGATTGCTATGGCTGAGCATCCTGTGGTGGTCGACTTCAATACTCTTGATGGGTTTCTTTTGAAACCGATGCAACGCTTGGTCAAGTATCCATTACTTTTGAAGGTAAATATTGTCACTTCTGGTTTTCCAGTTCGAGCTAATATTTTTAGGATCTGCGCGACAAAACGAGTGCTGACGAGGAAACGAAAGCGGATCTGACTTTAGGTATCGAGGCCGCCAATCGAGTACTCATGCTGGCCAATTCCGCTGTGGATCGAGAATTACGAAACGAAGCACTGGCCGATTTATGTGCTCGAGTGGATGACTGGAAAAATCATCGAGTTGATCATTTCGGGGATTTACTGTTACACGGACATTTTCCCAGTTATTACCGGGAAAAGTGATATTCAGAAAGAGGTACGCGTTCTCGATTTAGAGATTATCTCTATAGCCATATTCAAAGAATTATGCTAATGACCAGGGAATAGTATACGATCTACCTTTTTGAACGAATTCTACTCTGCTGCAAAGAAATCAACCCAAACAAATCGAAAGACAAGCTTATGGGAACACAGAAGGATAAAAAGGAGAAGAAAGATAAGAAAAAGGATAAAGATAAGAATGCCAAACTCCAGCTTAAGGGACGAATTTTCATGACCAATGTCACCGAGGTTTTATCACTAGGGAAGCAAGGTAATATCTTCTGCCCTCTCTTATGCTACTCGACTGATCCATGTAGGTTCGTACACGGTTCAAATCTTCTGGAAGGGCGATCCTGGAGTAGAGAACTTCATCATCCGATTTTCGAATGAGGAGTCAATGAAGAAGTGGTATGCGGGAGTTGATGGTCAGAGAAAGGAGCAAGCCACTGGTAGTGGGCCGCCTGGCAGTACCCCAGATGGATCATCACCAGAATTTGCTTGGATGCGAGACCAGACTGCTACGATGCCAAATCCGTATGCCCAAGAAGATGAAGAGGACGAAGACGACCACACACCAGTGGCCTCCTATCCGGGCATGCCACGAAATCCATCGAATTCGAGTCTAAGGTCAAGGTCTACCACTGGTGAAAGCATTCAGTCCTTAGCTGGGATTGCGCGCGCCCCACCACCACGTTTCCCCATGGGAATGCCCAATCCACCATTAAGCTTACAGACGTCACTACCCGGCCTGCCAATGCCTTCTCCGAATCAGCGAGGTGGGGATTCCTACTTTTCCCCTGTAGCCGAATCTCCGGCATCGTCTTTAGCATCCTCGAGGACCAGCGGGACGCCTTCTATGTTTAGCTTTCCACGCCAAGGGACCCCACAAAGTGGTTGGGAAGTTGACCAAAACCGCTATACGGCTCCAGCAATGGCCCGTGTTCCCTCGCGGGATAGTTCCACTCCAGGTAATGGTAACGCATACCAGATGAATGGACGTACGCCTCAACGACCATCGCTTCCTGCCATGGCATCAAATTCTTCCCAAAGTAGTATATCACAGCAAAGAAGTCGATCTTACAGTACTCCTGATATTAATGCTCCGAATGGCAATGTCAATCGCCGCACGCAAAATGGGTCAAATGGTAATGTACCTGCAGTTCCAGGGATCCCAGCTCATCTCCATCCAGCTTATGATGCTGGTATTCCTCGATCTCAAAACAATTCGCCCAATGGATTGCCTGTGAGGTCGAATACACAATCTCCAGGCGTCCAACGGGAACGACTTGCTCAGCCACCACAATTCCCCAATGGACCACAGTACAACCGGAGTAATACTACACCAATGGCTGCAGCGGATAGTCGGTCCAGGACACCACCGCCTGGTTCAGAAATCCAATTACCTACGCAATTAAAAGTCAAAGTCACTTGTGACGGGAATTATGTCACTCTGGTTGTGGCATTTAACATCACTTATCAGTCACTCATTGATCGTATTGATGCAAAGGTTGGAAGGTTCTCCACCAATGCGATTGCGAAAGGCACAATGAGGTTGAGATACCGTGATGAAGATGGTGACTTCGTCACCATTGAATCTGATGATGATATACAAATAGCATTTCAAGAATGGCGCGAAGCACAAAAACTTCAATATCACACAGGGCAACTTGGGGAAATTGAGTTATTTTGTCTGAGTGTGGATGGAAACTAGATATACGACGAGGTGATCTAAACAACTTTTCAGATAACTTACTTACATTCATGGATGGAGGATTATGAAGCAACGTTGAGATGATATGATATGGGTAGGGATAGGATCATAAGTCGGAGGTTTATTGCTATTTCACAGGTGTCACTTCGGCGTTACATTTACTTCATTTTTATAACACGGCGCCAACGCATGGCAGGGGACGGCGCACCTTGAGCATTGAAGAGACTGGTGGATTGTGAGATGGAAGAATATAAGCGAGATATCAATTTGGTTTGAATATGTGTGGTTTTGGGCTTAATTTTCATGAAAGTGAGAGCTCAATGCCGTCCTTAAAAGTGTGACACAATCCCTTTCGCTAAATCTAACCCACTACTGTATCCTAAGCCCTTGATTCCCGGCTCCTATTCGCGGTCAATATGCATAGATTTCGGAGTGGTGTGAATATTCTCATTGCCCATCCAATACGCCTTTAACCTTCGCAATGCAGTAATGTACACAGATCCCCATCAAACTCCGTACCTCTACACTTCTATCTCACATTCTTTCTCATCCCCTACCACCAGCCTCTTTCTCCAGCCTTCATATCCTCTATGTCCTCACTTCCTCTTCCTCGGCCCAACAATATTCGGATACATCCTCGACAAATGATAATTGATGGCGTTCTTCTTCTGGTTCTTGGGTCTCTACTCGATTCATTAGCCCAATTCCCTAATCGTCCTAAAATCAATTGCCATTGAAGAGGGGAGACATACAGGTGTATCCATACAAGCCCTCAGCGAAGTCTCCAATGCTTGACATCCTGCCACATTATATCCAGCGGATGCCCAACACGCTGTATCCCCATCAGCCTATTATCCTATCATCCAAAAGCACAGAAAATTAGAATAGAACGGAACATACTAAGAACGGAACTCATTATGGTAAGACACGGATTCGCATCTCCTGAATTCGGACGTCGGACCTTCAGTTTTGGAAGGGGGGGGAGTCGCATCGGCGTCAGTTTTGTGGTGACGCCTTTCGGTGGCATGATCGCTGAATTCGGCGTCGATATTCGCTCAATGATTCTAAGGACTCGGGATGCGATTGGGAATCTAGAGACGTTGTTCGATGATCTCTTGAGGATTCTATATAAAATCATATTAAAATCGTTAATTTGTTCTGCACTTGGCCCTATTCAAGCTTAGCGCCGGCAGCAGGTAGGCAAATTATGATTGGTCCACTTCTCGAAAGTAAACAAAGCCGGGTTGTGTGCATGAAAACACGATGCTAGATATCTTTCTTGGACACAACCACCCCATTTATACATTTCGAATTCGAGTTGAGACCGGTATTACCATTCATGTCTATATTTGCCTTTATCATTGGTTAAAATTCGGTTGGCGTATTTTTACAATTCGCATATAAAGGTTTAAAAGTGCATGCGCCTGTTAATGATGGGTGTTGATTTGGAAGAGGAATCCCAGCATGGGGCAAATTGGTATGTATTTTTTTCTTTTTATATTCTTTCCCATCTGCTCTTGGGAGTTGATTTTATTATCCGGGTGGGATTGTGCTGATACAAAAAAGGGATGTTTATAATGATGTCTTCGTGCCCCAACCCACTGGCCGTCAGATCCGAGCTTGGGAACGAGCTCCTGTACCAGCCCACGCTCCCCGTCTACAGGGCCAGAAAATTTGGAAGAGAACTGGTCTTCGAACCCATACACTGCAAGACAGAGAGAATCATGAGGATGCGCAGCAGGAATTGGCGAAAGGGGGAGCTGGGGCGAGGAAGAGAGCCAGAGTTATTGGCACCAAGGAAAATATTGGAAATGCGCGTTGGATGGAAGATCTATCTTCTAAGGAAGAGGAGTTTGGTTTTGGCATGGGGGAACTGATGGGGACAGAGGATAATGTGAGAGGAAGAGGGATTGAGGAGTTGCAATATGTTCCGAGAAAGAGGACGAATACCGATCATGTTATTACGCCGAGGAAACCTTTGAAGGAAACCACCACAAATGTCCCAGGTCTGACTGGTCGGACACAAGGCAAGGTCCCTCTAAAACCGCCGCAGGTTGCTACTGGGTCACCTATTCGGAGACGCAAATCAACGAGGAAGAGTTTTCGTAGGTCTATGCGAGGAGAGACAGAAAAAATTCAAGAAGATTCGGTTGTGGTTCTTGCGAAAGATACTCAGTGTACAGAGGATGCAAATGAACTAGCCCTTGCAGCAATGGGTTCTCAAGTTCCAGAAAACTACGCTGAAAGACTAGAAACGCGGCCTGAACCACCGCCAAATCTAACAGAGCCATTATTGGAAACAAAGAACAAAGAACAATCTCCTCAACCTGTCGAGTCCACCAAAGCACTAGGACTATCCACTCAAAGTTTTGAACCCACAGTTGGATCTCAACCAGTACTTATGAAAAGTATCGAAAATGATGAGGGACTAGCATTGCCTGTTAACACTCCGAAGCCATATAGGAGGAGAAGTTTACGAAAGGGCATTCGTCGAAGTATGAAGATACGGGCTGGTTCCACAAAGCTGGAGGATGCTACACCCGAACTTACCTCCCATGAAGTTATACCTCGAGCCACAGGGGAGGTAGAAGTTCCTATCCAGCCTAGCATCGACAAAGTAGTGGCAGCTCAAGTGAAATCTGATCTTTCAGTTGATTCTGAGGCTCCTGAAGTAGAAACTACATCACAACCTTTCATCATGTCAGCCTCACCTTCACCGTCTTCAATAGGTGGGGAATCCGTGGCCTTCGCCGGCTCAAACAAAACTGCTGCTATCGCAGAAGGACAGAGCACCCAATTCGCCGAGCCACGGGACTTTGCCGCCTCAAATATAATGGCCGATACCCAAGAATCAAGATTTGTATCGGAAGAAATGGATGTAGACGACTCGACACAGCTGGGAGCTGGATCTGATGAATCATCGCCTATTATATTATTACCAGATTGCGAGATGGAGCTTATCCAGTCTTCTTTGAGATCTGATGATAGTGTTGAAGACGATGAGGCTCTCGAACCTTTCACTATTTTAACCCCAGACGCAGAAACACTTGCAGCTATGGTTACGGAATCCTCAGAAATACTTAATGAAATATCTACACCTGATCCCACAACCACAGAACTTACTGAGACAATCTTGCAAAATGCACCATCGACGACCTACGATCATGATGATACGGATATGCTTCGGAACTTCCTCACCAGAGTCAAGGCAAATAAGGCAGCCAAGGCAGCAGCTCCTAGAAAACGATCACTTCCTCATTCTCCTCTTCGAATTCCGCTTGGTGAAGACGATACAGATCTTTCACCATCAGCACCGAAATCCGAAGCAGATGAGTTCGACGTGAGCATTCCATCTGCATCACCAACTAGAAAAAGAAGGCGCAGAGATCCAGTTCTCGAAGACGAAATGACCCAACCCCAGTCAGTTAGGCGTAGCGTACGAACACGCCTACCTGTCAAGCCACCAGCACCTGGAGCACCAAGCTTTATTCCAGTCCGTCGATTTGGCCAGGATGCAGATACGACGCTGACTCTTCAAAAAAGCGAAGATAAGAAACTCGCGACCCTAACAAGGGTCAATAGCCGCAGAAACAAAGGTGCCCTGTCCGTGAAACAAGTTCTGGCACAAAAAGAACAAGAGAAGGAAGATCCTGTTGCGAAACAACGTGTGTTGAAAGAGATGTTCGAAGAAAAGCTATCGAAGGAGAAGAGAGAAAATAAGGGGAGGAATGTCACGTGGGCGGAGGAATTAGCCCAATTTCAAATTATGAGTGGGCGAAAGATCAAGGTGAAGAAAGAAGATGAGAAAGAGAAGGAGAAAATAAATGTAAGACCGGAGGGGCAGAAGAAGAATGCAGTGAGATTGGATATGAGAAATAAGATTGCCTTGGGCATGGCCAAGAATGGTACACCTGCTCCGAAGAGGCGGAAAGGGAAGCCTTGAATTTGTTTGTTCGTGTGGATGTTGGAGTTTAGGAAAGGAAAAGGGGTTCTTGAATTGTATTGAATTAATTAGGACATATAGTAATTACTATGTTGTGTCTGTATGTTGTTTACTTATTAAGTATATCAATATAGTTCAATATGAATGAGATAACTCCTCCACATGGATTTATTTACATCTTATTATGTATCAGAAGTCAAGCCATGATTATTCCTCCCTCCCCTCACCTTCTCGCCTTCTCTTCCTAAACGAGGAATAAATGAAGATAGATAAATATATACCAAGCATTCCAATTCCTCTTCCCCCCCGTGGACCTCTCTTTTATGCCCCATTTTACCTTCACCAAAGAGATATATTATATTTCTCCTAATCAACTCCTACACTTTATAATGACTAATACATATTACTTTATTTTGAATTCGGAGTATTAAAATGCAAGATGGATAATTTTGTAACCAAACCCCCTTGCAGTTGTAACCTATCATCGTATGATGGATGATGATGATGATTATTATTATTATTATTATTATTATTATTATTATTACCGAGGAAAATAAAATACAATGGCAATAAAAGATAAGACATAAGAGGGAGGGGGGAGGGGGAATAAGATCACATCGGGAAACTGAGGAAGACAAAGTAAGACCAAAGGAGTCCCGGAGCTCGCATATCTAAAGGGAGATAAGGCTTGCTTGCATGCTTGCTTGAAAGATAACTTGTAAAAAGATACGCTTGGAAAGCAAAAGAAAGAAAGAAAGAAAGAAAGAAAGAAAGAAAGAGCCGCCGCGTCCTTTCCCCCCTCCCCTCAGCCCCCTTGCTTACTCGGACGAATCCGGCCGGTGGCTTTTTCTTGGGGGGGGGGGGATATCGCAGATCGCAGCTAAGTAGGTACTCTAACCTACTTTAACCTACTCTAACCTTCTCTGACCTACCTACCTACCTACCTACCTACCTACCTACGGCCTGACCTTGCCTAGCCACGAGTAGCCCGCGGGCGGTAGGGTCGCGGGGCGTGGGATCGTGACGTTCCGCTGCTATACTTTCACGCGGGCGGGTTGTATGTAGAACTAGTTAGACGGGTTAGATAGTTAGTTAGTTAGATGGGTAGATTAGTTAGGGGGGTTGTTATTAATGGATTGTGGAAGGTTATATATATATATCACACGCCACCGGCGGGGAGGGCCGCGTCATTTTGTCTGTGTTACAGGCATTCATTATTGCAAATATATGGAGAGATGATGGGATTATAAATGAAGAGAGATAGATGTATGTATGTATGTATGTATGTATGTATGTATTGTGGTAGGGGAGAGGAATAGTTGTGTAGAAGTAAAGTAAAGTAAAGTAAAATAAAGGGCTATCAGAAATCCAGCGAATCAGGAGGGTTTGTTTAAAGATCGTGAAGTCTTGCTATGTCATATTGTAACTCTGCCTTACCATACCATACCATACCATACCATACCATACCGTACCATACCGTACCATACTGATGTGATGCAATGCACCCTACCCTACCTTACCTTACCTTACCTTACCTTGCGGACCTGACCCGACATAGCGGTTCGGGAAGGCCTATAAGTTCTGGCTTAAGGTTGCTTATGAAAAGTACGGGGGGTTTTTGAAATTCCACTTCAGGGAATTAGTTTCGGATGGGGAAGGCTGAGCCTGTGGTGTGGGGTGCGAGGGTGCAAGGGGGGGTGCGAGGGCTTAATCACACGAACGGACCAATGAGAGGGCCATGAGGGGGAGTGAGGGATTGGTGGTGCGGGCTGGTGCGGTTGGGGGGTGTCAGGGAAACGTGGGATGGTTGCGATTAAAGTTTGACATGGGCTTCTTTCTGGGTCGAACAGTCTAGAATCGTACATGGTGGTGGCTATTGAATTTGCTGCCGGGGCGGCTTGGGCGGGCTTGGGGGTTTGATGCTTTGATGCTTTGATGCTTTGATCGATCGATGATTGGTACCTTCGTATTGGTAGTGTTGACGACAGACGACAGACGACAGTGGGCGGGCAGGGATACGGAATATGATACGATCTGGGGTTGGAGAAGAGAGAGAGAGCCTTCTTTGCATTACTCGTGCTTTGCTATTCCCTCCACCTACTTGGGCTGCTCTCTCCACTTGGTTAGGGAGGCAGAATAATTAGAAGGTTTGGTGGTTATAGTTACGGGATGGCTGATCCCACTTCTCTTCACGAACAATCCCACTTTTGAGGACCGGTCGAGGCCCTTTACCTTTGCCCTATGGATGTTATTCCCGTACGCCTCACTCTGCCCGAGATATACTCTACGAAGGAAGACGTCTGCATAGGGATTGTGGGGAATATGGAAGGATAGAGAAGCAGCTCCAGGATCCGGTATTGCCAGATCTAGATGCACTGCAATGCAAGAGATCCAGATCGATTCCACCACGCCCCTGCCTCAATCCGTGGTTGGGCGAGAGAGGGTCATACGGAGGGGTTGCACAGCTACGAGAGGAACCTCCTGCTATGGATGGATTGGATGCATGGTACTTCGTATCGTGGTTGGACTGGAGACGGAAGCTGAAAATGATGGTAAAGTGGACCTGGTAGGGCAACGGCTCCCAAGGCCATGGTTCACGGATTCAGATTATTTGGGCGATCGGAGGACTGTGTTGATTTCCGGGGAGGGGGAGAGGAGGTAGATCGAGATCTCAAAGTGGATGTGTAAGAGGCCCAACCGAAGAAGAAGATGGGCCGTTTTGAGGTGCCGTGTTATTTATTTCTTTCTTTATTTATTTGTTTGTTTGTTGGTTGGTTGGTTGGTTTGTTCATCTATTGGCGTTGGAAGTTTCTTGACGTATATTAGTAAGTATATTCCATCAAAGCGTAATGTAGGAGTCATCAGTAACCTAACCAATAATAGATTCGAGGGGACAATAAAAGACGCAAGTAATAATAGTGCCCCGGCTAGCTCAGCTCCTTCATTCTCTAGTGTTTATTATTATTATGATTATTATCTCGAACCATTGGTCTGCTCAAACCATTGGTTTTAATGACCCCGAAATTATTCCTCAGAACTTGATTCAAGTTGGGAAACCTGGGGCTCGGCATGAAGAGAGATTCTCGGTAATAGGACTCTTACGACGGCAATGATCCAAACAGAGCAACTCCTTCACAAGTCCACATGGATATCCCCTCATCATGGAACTTATATGACGCGGCTTAAGAGCTGGAAAGCTTAGTCCCGGCATCGGTAGTGCGAATGGTGTTTTGGTGTGTTTGCACATGCCGGTAGTTATGCTAGATGCTACTGTAGATTGTTTCGGAAGGCTATGCTGCATTATTGATCTTGCTTTTTATTCTGTTGATCACGCGTGAATAGTTCCAGATTTCGATGGCTGGATGGGGTGGGCTCTGAAGGATTTGGCATTGAGGCTGATATGAAGAAAAGAGATGAAGCCAATGCCAGAAGTCAGTCATGTGAGGAAATGACGATTCATAATAATATGTTGTGCAAGTCTTTTCATAATAGCCATTGTATGAATATCAGTATATCTGTGACGGAATTCCGACGGAGTGGTCATTCTTTCGGAGAATATTCTTCTTTAAGTAATGGGTGCGACGCTCTCTCGGGTATGGTATGGATGGGTATGGGTAGGTAACATTTGACGATCTCAAGTCATGCCGGTTCTTCAAACCCTATGGATTCTTCTAGTTCTCCCCCATTACGAAAGGTATGCATCAAACAAGCGGACAGCTATGAAACCGCACAAACAACATGAAAATCCACAGCCAATAAAACGGCATTTGGATGATGTGATTGAAGAATATGGGGGGCATATGAAAGGCCCGATTCGTACTAGGTCTCCTCTTCCGGTGTGTTAACACGACGTCTTATAGTGGTAGGATGATTGGCTATCGACTATCACTCTCCATCTGGACCGGGAATGAAGACGAGGCGGAAACGACGACCAGATCTCGATGTATCCCCCTGTCGTAAGGTGAGGTGAGCCATCTGATATCTGGAACCTGATGGGATGGGAGGGAACGTTGCTTCCCCTCGAGACGGACGGACGACATCGGCGCTTGCGTGGTTCTGGTCGCTTGACTTGATAGACTTGATACTCCAATAGGAACATCTCAGCTCTGAACTGAGGACTGCCTTGGGCCTTGGGGTTAAGACCAAAGGGGGATCAGCAGATGGTATGTCTTTGAGCATGCATCGGATCGGGTCGGGGAGTTCCAGTGCAAGCAAGGTGCAAGCAAGGTGCACGGCTAGACTAAGAACTGGGCTCCCACGTGTGAGGAGCATACGAAAGCTGCAAATAGCCCTTGAGAAAAGGCAGGTCTTGGATAGCCGCTCGGCATTCACAGGGGGTGTGGGGTATCGTGGTGTTCTGGCTTAATGGTTTGTTATATATATTTATTATATAAGTACTTACTGTATATCACACACACACGCATAGGTACATTTGGTAACCCAAACGAGCTCTTATTATCATGCACTTCGTCAGCACTTGAGTGCGGCCGAGGAGAGGGGGGCCCTGGCATCGTGCCCTCCTCGTCCTTCCGTCCTCGACGCCCCTACCTCCCTCCCCCTACCTCCCTCCCCCCCTCGTCTACCAGGGGGAGATTCCTCTTTGACGGCCGGAGTATAAGGACGATACTACCGATCTTAGGGGCAGCGCTACCGCTCTAGTGCCTGGTGCCGCCGGTTTCGTTTGTCCCACGTTGTCCCCGTAAATTAATCTTCCTTATCCAGACCCGGTCTGCACCCCAGACACAGCCCGTCAAGCACCCGGGTGGGCCGAGGAGGAGCAGCCCCAAGGGTTATCCTTCTGCTGGTACACAGTTACCCCCCTGGTGATAACCCTTGGCGCAAGGAAGGCTTGCAGCTCTAGCTTTCCTACATAATAGGAAGCGTGTCTCCTCCTCGATGCTCGTCCTTCCCAGCCAAGCCCGCCCAAACTTTACTTTTACTTCACTTCGGCCCTGGGTCTTGATCTTCTCACACGTCCCCTCCCCCCCCCTCTTGTTGTCCCTTACAGATTAAGCCCTTACGTCAAGGAAGTCACGGACTGAACTCGACTCGAGCCAAAACCCCACCCCTCACATACCGAAGTCTCTCATTCAAGCTCTCGAGAAATTCGATTTCGCTGGTTATTAGATCAGCCCAAATCCGAATCTCTCGACAAAGATCACCCAGAAATCCCCCCCCCCCCAAAAATCCGGAAATCTCACCTCCCCCCTCTACCTCCTCACTCGCTGGTCAGACTTCCCCTCCACGCCTCACCTCATACAAGCCAGCCCAAAGACACGTATCAAGGAATCGGAACCCGAACATCATGTGTGATTATACGCAAGTGGAATATTACTGTGGCCACGTCCGATATACTGTACGAGCATGGTGTACCAATTACGAGACGACACATAAGCGTTGTCCTCCTACAGTTGTGGCCATTGAATATCGGTATGAGAATTCCCATCTCTCTTTCTGACTATGGAAATCAATTTTGATTGATCATGTGTGATTTCTACCGTTGCAATAGAAGATATTCGCTAACGAATGATTGAATGACAGAATAGATGAGCAATGCAGTTGGTCTCACCGCATCTCATGCAAAAATTTCCCACAATTCATTTATGGAAAACACACTTTCGATGTTTTCATTTCACGTTGCTATGGAATCTCGGACTGACTGGTCTCGAATAGGTGATTGTCGTACGACTCCATATCCACCGTGGTATCCTTGCTCCACGCTGAAGAAAAATGCCCGTGTTCACGTATAAATCGCCTCCAATCACCCTATTATCCGGGGGGGTGATAGACAACGCAAAAAACAGGACGTCTTCAATGAACGGGAAATATCGTTTGAACCGGGGGACCGGGATGGATCTGGGTGTTTGTTGATTTGATTGGGGCTTTTTGGATAAAGGGAGGCGTTATTACTTATTCATATGGTCCTCGCATAGATGAAATTGGAGTTTGAATTTGGATCCTCGGTGGGAAATTACGGTTGGTATCTGGGGGGGATTTGGAAGGAGGGATTTTCTGGAAGGGAGGAAAGGGTGGAGGATCTGAATTTTAAATCTTCTTTATTAAAGGGAAGAGAGAGTGCGTGTGATGAAGCCCGATATTTGCTGCATTTGCAATGGCATGAAAGTGAGGAAGACGAGGAGTTGTAACGGCGTAGGGTAAAAGTTCAGTCAGACTTAAGTTACCGGCCTAGATCACAGCCTTTTGTGTACAGTATCAAATATCATTAACGATATTAGCCCAACCTCAACCCAAATGTACAACTCTGAACCCACATTTTATATTGTACTCGGGCCGTGCCTCAAATCCAGTATCCACATCCAAAACCCCATTTCATACCCATAATACTTCCCCCTCTTCAACTTATTTCGACCCAGAAAAAAAGAGCGCGCAAAATAAAGAGAAAAAAAAATAGAAAAAAGGTGTGGCAATACAAAACCCAGCAGCCCAGGGTGTGGTGGTGGGATGCTGCTGCTGCTACCATCGTTTTTCAGCACATAACCTAAGATTTCTAGGGCCGAAAAAATTCGGGATTGCTTCTTTTACTTTTTAATTAAATATATATATATATATATTATTTTATTAGGTTTATTTATGCGCTGGCTATGCTATAATAAAGTAAGGAGTGCTAGTTAGCTTACTTCGGTACATATATACAATATGTATGTATGTATTAGGTCATTTGTAGGAAAGAGAAAGGGGCGGGGAGATGGACGGATGTCCGCATATGCGATCGAGCGAGCGGCTTTTATGTTTTTCGGAAAGTGTTGTGAGGTGATGCCGTGCGTGGTGGAATGTTGGGCAGAGGTTATATATAAATAAAAGTATTAGTTAAAATGTTATAAGATTTGTTTTTTTTTTTTTTTTTTNATGAAAAAAAAGAGAATTTTTATTAATATAACATTTTATATTCTTTTGCACTTTTTTTACTTTTTTACTTTTCGGTAAATATAATTTTTATAAAAAAAAGATCCACTTAATAAGTTATAAAACAAATAATAAGAAGCATTCTCAAATATATTCCGGTACATCACATCCCGACATACGTACATATCTACGTCCCAACTCCCGAAGTAACCTCTTCGCCGAAATAACAACGTGGGGTTTCACCAGGTTCTTCCCGATCCCGGTTTCTGTTTGCCGGCCGCCGTTTTTCTTTCTTTTTTTCTTCTCTTCTTTTCTTTTTCTTTCTTGCCTTGTCTTATCACGCCATTTCGTCATTTCTCACCTCATCTCAAGGGTCCTTTGCTGTCTCCATGCTGCTTATCTCCACCTCTATGATCCTGGGTTTTTGGGCTGGTGCCGCAGACATCAGCGGCGTACGAATTCCACTGATAATGCGGATAATGTTGAAGATTGCATCATCGTTTATTATTGGAGATTAAAATGGGTTTTTGCTAATATCAGTAAATTGCTGGAATTCATTAACTCTCTATCGTACCTTGGTTTAGCAATGCGGAAGTTGACCTCTCCCCAAGCCTTAGTTTTTATACTATCTATAAAAGATGCCTCTTTAAAGAAAATCAAAACATGGACCTGTCGGTATGGCCGTAGGATGGATAAGAGGATAAAAGCAGAGCCCTTTAACCGGATCGGCAGCAACCCAACGGTCAAAAGCATTAAGGCTGCAAGCCAACAAGGGGGGACGGGGGTGATTGTGAAGTGTTTGGCTAGGTTCAGAGCAACATATCACTATGAATTAGTATATGCATAGCTTATGATGCACAATTGGGCAATCGAAGTAAAAATGCCCCTCTAGGGATTAAATTACCTATCTAGAAACAGAACTCTGGAATCTTAATGGGAAAGCATTCATTGTCCATATCAGGAATTTGAATCTCGATTTTGAAGCTCCCATTCCTTTCCATCGTCGAGCTGCCTGCCTACCCATATATCTGAAAATAGAATCCCGTGGGACCCAACTAACCCACCGTGCGCCACTACGCTCTGTTCAGATAGATTTTGTGGGCTGCACGCCCGACATATATATGATCCGATATGTTTGTCAAACACGAGAGATTAAGGAGGTTGGATAGGGCGGAGAAAGCCCATGGATGGCACTCACAAATAACATGCTTAGAAAAGGTGAGCATGGTAGGAGTGAGACAAGAGTCCAAGAACCCTAACGGCGGCCCGCGGCCACGGCCAACGCTTCATCATGGATCGGGGGGGGGGTGGGGTGGAGGGGGGGATTACAATTGCTGGATTGGGGAACGTAACGTTAAACTTCGACATGGAGGGAGGGAGGAAGGGGAATTCGGATTGGGAAATAATATTTTGTATGTTACGTTAAGTAGTGATAAGGAGGAGGAGGAGAAGAAGGAGGAGAAGAAGGAGGAGAAGGAGGAGAAGGAGGAGGAAAGGGTGAAGTCGTAAAGAAGGGATGATTCACTTCGAGGTGAAGGTAGGAGAAGTAAAGCTATGAAACCAATATTGGTAGTTGATGCGAAGGTTATAACTTCAAGATAAGATAAGCATTAATTTATTTATTTTTTTACTCTATAAGAATACATGACTCATTAAAAAAGATGCAGTACGTTTGCTTTTCATCTTCGTGATCCTCGGATCCAAGACCGTATACCTCACTCGCTCTCTAGCACGCTCCGCCTTCACCAACTCCATCCTCTGTTTCTTTGCTTTATCACCCAACCCTCCCCACTCCCTAAACCTTTCCCCTCGTCCCCTTCAACACACTCACCATCCCCGTCCTTATCATGTCCCCTTCCCTTTATCTCTCTAAGCATGAGCCTAGCATTCAGGTCCGCCAAAACCGCCTCCACTCTCCCCAGCACATCCAAGTCCTCCAAGTCCGCCTCCACTCTCTCCAACACAACAAACCCAATATAATAAAGCCGATACTGCCGCCGCATAATTTGAAGCATTTTCTGCAGCCTGCTTTCCAATTCTTGCTTCCTGCGTTGCGGTTCCTCGAATGCGAGCCAGATATTCTTTTGAAGCAATCGCTCCTTCCATCGCTCCTCCCATCGCTCTTCCTCGAACGCTTGCCTGACATTCCTAGCCTTCGACACGGTCTGCTGGTGGATTTGGAGATTGGGTGAGAGTGAGAGCGATGCACTAGTGGTGGTGGTGGGTTCTTCTTGGCCCGGGGGGGTTTCTTGGTGTTCATCGGGTTGGCGAGCTTAGGCCGGATGGGGATGGTGATGAGGATGGGAGACGGTTTTGGGATCTGTGGTGGTGGCATCGTGGATATTTCTTTTCTTCTCTTTTCGTTTTTATTTTTGGTTTGTATAATTTTGGTTCGGTTATGATTGGAGACTCGCAGATCGAGGAGCTGAAGGGATCCGGTTTTGAAGGGTGTTGGTGGTTGTGAATAAGAAAGTGTGACATCCACACTAGAGATGAGGCGTTGAGATTTCTGCTGTGTAACCTGACAAGGCTACTTACTTATTCAGACTGGGTAGGTATATCCTGTCTGTCGCTAGTAAAAGAATCGAAAAGGAAACTAGAAACGAGTTTGAAGATAAAATTCTTTCTTAACTTTGGTTGAAGTGTTGCTCGAACGTAGCTAGAACTACTTCAAATATTGATATCTCCAATCCAGTAAAAGAAAGACAAATTTGATAAACTAAATCCCACACAGAGCCCGCATTTATGTTGACTACCAATTCCCACCCCCGTAAGCTGTAATATTATCATAGCTAAGCCATAACCATCCATTAGTCATAAATCATTTTACAAAGTAAAGAAACCCCCTATCTTACCGAAGCGAACTCATCATCGCTTAACGTCCGAAACCTTCTGCCCTTCAATGCTCTCCCCTGGTCCAGTATATGGTGGCGCAGGAACTGCTCTTCCATATCCCACAACACCCGGACTGTCCCTCCCCCCACTCATAGTAACATCGTCCGTATACCTGCCCTGCAACGCTTCCTCTTGCTTCCAATCCAGCGAGGTAGTAGCGGAAGGGGTAATACTTCCACCCCCGTCTCCACCACCAACGATCAAGTCACCACCTCCTCGGACTTTACCCACTACCATCCCTTTGGCTACAGATTTCACAATAGCTCTTCGGGATACGCCTGCGGCATCGATATATACCAATCCAACATTTTTGAACCCACCGCCAATGCTTTTCGTGATTTCCCCAGCTTCGGCACCATAGCGATGGCCAACAACTGTAGTAGCTGCTGTGGAGGTAGAAGTGAGGAGATTTTTACCCGCCTGTTCGATTCCATCTGCAATGGTAGAAAACGCCATCATACTCTTATTCAAAAGTCCAGGTTTATAGCCTTCAATCGGTTTCCCATCTGGGCCGAATCCCTTGCTATTCCTTTGACTCTGACTCCTCTTGGCTAATGTAGCACCAATGTTCTGTGCGTATTTGTTCACTTGGCCAACGGTTTTAGCACTTAATCCTGCAGCGCCTTCGGAAAAGGTATGGACTTTGCGGATCCGGGCATGCGTGGTGGGTGTGAATGTCATGGGTTTGGATGCGGGTTTAGTTTTTTGAGTGAAGTTATCCGCCTGGGTCTGTAGCGTCTTAGAGACGTAGGAGGATGTAGTTACAATTAGACGGGAGGCCATGGCTGCTTTGGAGACAAGGGTTGAGCTCTTGTATGCGGGATGCATGGACATCTCTAGGTAGGCATTTGAAGCAGGCGCTACTCCAATATTGAGGGATCCGTCTTGCGGAAGTGTAATTTCGACGGGATCTATGCATTGTTAGGTGCTTGTCCTCGACGAGAAGGGGATGATTACCTTTTGAACCCGCTTTCATCTTAGCATCTTCTACAACGTAGAAACCTTCACCTAGTTCACCCACCACACTCCCATTCTCCTCATCAACAAGGACAATTTGACCACCAGCATGAGAACTAGCACTTCCAGGTACATATGCCTCGCCAGGCTTGAAAGTCGAAGGATCATATGGAGGAAGTGGATCTTTCTCGCTCTTCGACCGACGAGAACGTGCTGCTTGGGGTGGCGTCACCCTCTCCAAGAAGGCCGTACACTGAGCCAAAATAGTTTCAAATGTATCAATATCATCTTGTGTAATCTTGCTATCGCCAAGCGCGGGAAATTCTATTCTGGTGAAGGCACCACTCTCTGGCCCCATGTCCCATCGTGGAATGAGGTAGCTACTTGGTGGCTGATGGTATATTTGAGTCGTTGCTGGGAGGGGAAGGTCAAGATCGGGTGGCAGATGGAGATGGAGGTAGAAATCTTCTTCTGGAGCATTAGAGGACGCTTCCGAGGTCGATAGGCCGGCAAATGGTGATGAGGTGGGTACCATCAGGAGGGACAAGGTCCCTGCGGTAGGAGTAAGTCGGCCTTCCTTACCATCTTCGATATGGTAGGCATTGATTCCGTTGATAGCATACAATAACTTGGGGTCCTGGTGCAATTAGATTCCGACGGGGGCTTGCTGGGGCTTGGAAAGGAGAGGTCTTGGCATACATTATGTCCTGAAGACATTTTGACTTGGTCCTGTGTGAGACGAGGGGTCTAGGAGGGGTAAGTCTCACGGAATATCGAGGATTCCCAAGACCAGCACGTTGGTGTAATAATGCTACAGCGAGGCGGAAAGAGAGGAAGAGGGGAGCATGCTGCACACACCACCTTCTCTCTTCTCAAAATAGAAATGTCTTCTCGCTGGGCGGCTACTCGAGTACTCAGTGTCTGTGTTCTTGTTTCTTGCGAGGGGCGAATCAGCCAATGAATGGCAACGTCACTGGTGTTCAGCCACAGTGGCTGTGCGAAGCGATAAGGTGGTGGTTGATTTCCTTTTGCGCCGCTCCTCAGACAAGACAAGACCAAGACAGGACAAGACAGGACAGACAAAGGCTCTCTCTACCAAAATACATGTCGTATAGTTGAGACCCCCAAAGATGATGTTGTCATTCTCTCTGCTCTCTCTCTCTCTCTCTCTCTCTCTCTCTCTCTTACACACACAGAGAGAGAAAGACCTAACACCAAAGAAACAAGATAGTACAAGTCCTCCATTCCAACCCAATCTCAAATTCACAACCAAGGTAATCTTTTTTATCGCTTTCAAATATTCGATTTTCAGAACCAAATACAGAACCAAATTCCAAATTCTGAAAATGGAAAAAAACGCAAGCGCCTCAACTTCAAATTCAACTCGACTGTTTGGAAGACAGGAGGAACGAAAAAGCAGAAACAGATAAAAGCAGGTAAGTGGTATTCGGAAAATTTTCGCTCAAATGACAGATTAAGAAGTGAAAACGCTGAAATGCAAAAGGTTAATAGACCAGGATCTCTTGAGGAGGAGATGGAGAGGTGGAAGGAAGGAAAAGAAGATAGGCAGAGATAGATAGAAGTGTAATTGTACAGCCAAGATTTGAAGAGAAAGTCAACCAGAACGCCATTGTAAAAGTTTGTTTGTTGACGGTTCGTAAGCTGGAGGTGATAGGAGAGGAAATATTATGCAGTAGTAAGAGGCGAGCGAGTGTTGAGAAGTGAAGGAGGTCGGGGTTGAGATGAGAGTATTAATGTTGGATTCGACGAGAGAGAAGATGATGTTTAGTGATGAGTGCGTACACTTCTCGGTGAGCCACTGTATTATTCTTGTTAGTCGTGTTGCCTTGACTCGTCATCAAAGCGAGGGAATGGAGGACTTACGCAACACTAGACACATCATCCACATGATTACAAAGCGCAACAAAAAGATCGAAAAATAGCGGACTCCCACCGGCGTGCATCTCTAGCTGCATTGTTCCGCTTCTCTTGAAAGTACTTCGAGATCTGATGATGAGAGCGAGGTAATGGGCTCGTAGTTTGGAGTCTGTGTCTGGTGTGTTGGCGTACGCGTAACGGGCTGAAGAGAGGATTGTCGAGCACTGGATTCCTGATCCTGGGGGGGGGGGGGGATTTAGTTTGATGTTTTAGTTCAGTGAAAGAGATGACTTACGCAATCCTTGCTTCCTTAAGGCGACTCTCTTTAACTCATCGAGTCCATACTTCTCCGCCGTACAATAAATAACGGTATCCCTCAACAGCTCCCCATCAACACCATGATGATAAACTGTGCTCTCTACACTTCCATCTCCACTCTCTTCCAACTCCCACGCATTCCTTCTCTTATTGTGCACAAGTTTCGGATAGTAATCCCCTTTGTATAGATATTCCAACACTGAGCTGAAAATCTCGGGTTCTTCGTCCGGCAACGAGATGCGTTTTGAGGAGGCTTCCAAGAATTTGCCACGGCATGCAGCCTGGAAGAAAGGGGATACGCAGAGGATGTCTTCGTGCGCGGCAAAGAGTCGTTGTTCGCGGCCGACGACGAGGGTTATGATGGAGGCGGTTAACGTTCTGTTATCGCGATGATTGTTAGCATTTGGTTTTAGTCCACATGATGGAGAGAAGGGGAGACTTACGAAGACACCGGATTCTCCTCAGTCGGAGGTTTCCTCGGCCTCTCTTGTCGATGCTTCGAGACTGCATGTTCCCTGAACGAAGACCTGTTCTTCGCCGCTCTCTTCTTCGCAAAGGACTCGGTCTGGGATCTATTCAAGCTACGGCTGAACATCTTCGCTGATGTGTCGGGATGGAAGGTCGTCGTCCGAGGTAATGGTCTCTGCCTCGCAGTCCACACTCAATGTTTCTCCCGGGATGAAATGTCGATGCAAGCGATGGAAAACGGAGGGAAAGTGATGGAAACGAGGCAGCAGAGAGGATGGCGGGAGAGAAGAGAGGAGAAACCGCGAGATGTGACGGTCATATATAGGCATCTCCAGGGTATGTCGGCCTAGAAACGCGGCTTGGAGTGAAGGCAACTGGGAAGACGCGCCGGTGCAGGGGAGACACGGCGCTAATGCAAGCACTTTTAACCGCCGAATCGCCAAAACAGCTGACTTTCGAGTCACGGGGACGGGGGGGTCGAGCATTGTTCGCCGTAAGCGAGGGGAGGAGGGGGCACCAGGAGTCGGAGCCGGTAAAAGCAGCGCGAGCAGGTGAGACCATGTCATGCACGGAGGTCGACGGGACGTTGTACATCGTATCTGCTCACCCAGGGAGGAGATGTGTGTCCCCGCGATGGCACTCCCTCAGCGATGCGAGCAATGCGAGCAATATCCAGGCACGATCAGAGGGAGCGGCACTGCACTCTCACAGACGGGTTGCGGCTGAGCGCCGTGGGTTCTTGGCGGTCGTGTCCGTGATGGCACAGCGATGTTAAGACACCGTGCGTACTTCTCCTGTATGTTACATATGTTACAGATTCATTGTCGATCACACCAAAGTTCGAGTCAGCTTGGGACAGACCGATACCTAGATAGGCAGTACGACTTGAGCTTCGACCCAGCCCGGCGGCGCATTGCTTTTTGGTGCCTGTTACCCCTGAACTCTCAATCGTAAGCACCAAAGATCACCCAGAATCTCGGGCATGGCAATGCGATTGATTTCTTCTGACGCATGCAATGGCCGTAGGCGCCGAAAGACTGTATTTCGACCTCCTGCCCCTTGTATTCTCTCTTCTCGTCTTCTATACCTGTGAACAGACTTCGGCAAGAAAAAATGTGCCCAAATGACAACACGCAAATGGATCCCCTATTCGCACTCAGTTCAACAGTATCATTAAAGCAGATGCAAGAATGCCATGCCCTAGATTGGTTGAAAAATGGAGATGGAGCCACATGTTGAAGTTTGCAATTCTCCAGCTGACTTCCCATATTGAATGATATCTGCTATGAGCTCACAAACCCAGATTACAGTCTGATACGCCTTCAGCTATGTAGGGGGGTTTTTCATTCTGCGTTTGTCATTTTGGTATGCAGTTTTCTTTTATTTTTAAATTTTTAATTTTAGTTTTTTTTTTAAGGTTTTATTTAAAAAATCTGCTATAATTTTCGCTTTCGCTTAAAGTTCCTATTTATTTTTGGATTTAAAATTAAAAAATTTTTTTTTTAATTTTTTAATTAAATTTTTAATTTTGCCGTTAGATCGATCGAAATAGCTTATATTAATTAATATAATAAATTTTAAAAGTTTTTTTTAATTCTTGCATAAAAGCAATTTTTCGATTTTAATAATAATTTTTTTAATATTTTTATTTAATTAATTATAAAAATTATCGATAAATTGTTCGTCGTTTATAAAAAGTTAATTTTTTTCTAATTTTTTAAAATATTGCAAAAAGCTTTAAATAATTTAATTATTATTTTGCTTAATTTTGAAATATTGGGCTTGGTTTATAATTTTTTATTAAATAAATTTTGTAATCTCGTTATCTAGGAATTAAATAAACTTTTTTTATATTATAATATTTAGTCCCGTAAAATTTTTTTATTTTTTTTTATTTTTATATTTTAAAAATATTTTTTTTTAAATAGGTATTTGCCTAGGCAATTTTATTCCAATTTAATTAATAATTTTTTAGCTTATAATTAAAGTTTTATTAATATTTCTATTCGAAATTTTGACGCTTAGCACGGCTTTTTTCAAAATATAAAATTAAAAATTAAGCTTTTTTTTTTTTTTTTTATAACGATATAATAATTATTTATTAAAGATTTAATATTAAAATAAATGCGGTTTTTTATTATTTAGCAATTTGTTGTTCGACATATTATTTAGCCTTATTTATATAAAACCTTAAATTATTTCCATAGGTTTGTTTGCATTTCAAAATTAGCTAATTTAGCATATTATTCTTTTGTTGTATTATCTTAATAATTTTCCGCAATAATTTTTATAAATTTTTTTTAAGTTGAAATTAAAGATTAGTTAACGAATCGCTAATATTATTATTAGCAAAAACTTTTTTTTTAATTTTGTATATTTTGAATAATAAAAAATTTTTAAAAATAAATAATTTATAATATTATTAGAAATAGGAGGCTTAATAGGATTGAATATTATAGATTAAATTATGGAAACTTTAACTAGACTTTAGTCCCAGAACCTTCGTTCGTAAGAAATGGAATTTTTTTGATATTTTTTCTAAATAAATTTAAGCTTTTAATATGCAATAAATAAATTTTTAATTTGCGTATTATTTAATTTGCTTTAACTTTTTAATATTTTCTTATAAGATAGATTTTAATTTTTTAATTTAAAAGCTTAAATTTTAGGTTATATAAGCTTAAAAATTTTTAAGCTTACGTAATTTTTTTTTTTTAATAAAATTTAAAAANTNAAAAACTTTTTTTATTTTTTTTTTTTTTTTTAGATTTTAAGATTTGTTTTTTGGTTTTTTTAATTAAATTTATTTAGTTTTTAAACCTTTTAAATGCTATTTATTCGAACGGCTTAATTAAATTATTTGCAATTATTTTTATTATTAAAATATAATTAATTTTTAGAAAATTTTGCTTTATTAAATTATAAATAAAATAATATATAATATTTATATGCTTGGATCGCTTATTAAAATATATATTTTTAATTAAAATAATTGCTTTTTAATTATTTTCTAATATTTAAATTAATTTAATATTTTTATTAAGCTTAATTTTAAAAATAGCTTATTATAAAATTCGAATTAAAACAAAAAATAAATATAAAACAACGTTCAAAACTTAATATAAATATTTTAAATATTATATAATATTATTTAAGCTTATTAACGCCTCGGCTACGTTTTAGGCTTATATTAATTAGATATTAATAAAATTAATTAATATTACATATATAATTTACCTAAATAATATTTTAATTTATATTACAAAAAAAAAAAAAATTATAAAGCCGCTATTAAAAAAGTTATAAAGCGGCTTTGCATTTATAAATTATATATTAATTTTAAAAAATACGCGTTTAAAATTAATATAATAATATTTTTAGGATTTATTATTAGTTCAAAAAAAATTAAAATAAAAGCAAAACGTATACGAACAATAAACAAATAGCTTAAGCTTAAAACAATTAAAAATATTTAAATATTTCTTGGATTTGCGGGATTTTATAGGCGCTTTATTAAAGGCTATTTATGGCATATCGCCAATCTTACAAATATGCTAAAAACGTTGGGCAAAAAGCTTTCTAAATTTTTTAAATTTATAAAATATATAAAAATAAATTTTAAAAAAATAAAAGCTTGGTTTTGTAATATATTAATACTAAAGCATTTTAGGGCAGATTTATTTATTATAATTAAAACAAATGCGTCGCAATTTATAATAAAAGCAATTTTGTTATAGCTATTTAGCGGAAACGATACAAATATATGGCATTTTATTACTTTTTTTTTTTAAAAAATTAAATAATATAAAATTAAAATATAATACCTATAATAGAAAACTAATGGCTATTATATTAGCATTTAGATATTAATTGTACTATTTACGACATATATAAGATTAGGTTACGATCAAAACAAATTATTATAATTTAAAAAGCTTTATAACAAAGCCCAAATTTAATATAAAGCAAGCTTAATAAGTTAAAAAATTATATATATATAATTTTAAAATAAAATATTAACAAAAGCGTATTAACCCCGCCAATAAATCGTTTCGTCGCTTTAATTATAAAAAAGCAAATAATAAAAAAAAAAAATTTATTATTTTTATTAAAAATAAAATTTTCGCTAATTGCAAATTTGTTATTAAATAAATTTAATAAAGCTCTTAGCAAATATTGGGCAATATTCGAACAAATTAAATATAAATATTTTTAAAAAAATAAAAAATTTAATTAGCTTTTATTAATAAAATAATTTGTTTGCGATATTCGTAACGCTAGGATTTAATAATTAAATTATAATATATTTATAAAAATTAAAAAAATTTTATAAATTAATATTATTATTAAAGTTATAAATTATAAATTATATAGTTTTTAGAATTAAAAATGTCGTTTTTCCGATTCGCAAATAATATATAATAAACTAAATTAATTTATATTAAATTTTATTTATAATTTATAGCTTAAAAATGCTTTTGCTAAAAGTAATAAATAAAAGTTTAATAATAATTATATTGGAGTTTTAGCGAAATAAAAATATTAAAAAAATAAATTATTGCAAAAA